>CM021105.1:487516135-487783749 GCA_007115665.2 Sequoiadendron giganteum | reverse complement strand
TTGAATCCCTCAACCCTCAACCCTTAAACCCTAATCCCTCAACTCCTATAACCTCTACCCTATAACCTATTAATCCCTCATCCCTAAACCCTAAACCCTTAAACCCTAACCCATAAACCCTCTACCCTCTACCGCCAATCCTCTACCCTCTACCCTCAACCCTAATCCCCCAACCCTTAAATCCACTTAGTAAACTCTCTACCCTAATCCCACAACCCTCTTGACCCTTAAACCCTCACCCCTTAAACCCTTAAATACTCAACCCTAAACCCTCGACCCTCAACCCTAACCCCTTAAAACCTAAACTGTTAAACCCTTTACCCTCTACCCTCTACCCTCTAACCTCTACCCTCAACCCAATACTCTCTACCCTAAACCCTAATCCCTCAACCCTTAATCTCTCAACCCCTATAACCTCTAACCTATATATTGGACCCTCAACCCTAATCCCTCGACCCTCAACCCTCAACCCTCAACCCTCAACCCTCAACCCTCAACCCTCAACCCTCAACCCTTAAACCCTAAACCCTTAAACCCTCTACCCTTTACTCTATACATTAAACCCTCAATCCTAAATTGTCAACCCTCAACCCTTAATCCCTCAACCCTTAATCCTTAAACCCTAAACCCTCAACCCTCAACCCCTATACCCTCTACCCTTTACATTGGACCTTGCACCTAATCCTTCAACCATATACCCTCAAACCTATACCCTAAACCCTCTACCCTCAACCAAGTAAACCCTTAACCCTAAACCCTTAACCCAAAACCCTTCAACCCTAAATGCTTAAACCTTAAACCTTCTACCCTTTAACCTCAACCAAATACCCTCTACCATCAAACCTATTCCCTCAACCCTCAAACCTTAAACCCTAATACCCTAGAAACCATCAACCCTATAGGTCCTCCACCCTAATCCCTCAACCCTATACCCTCAACTCCTATCACTTTCTCCCTATCTATACATCTCACCTCTCCCTCCTTCCCTCCCACCCTCCCACCCTCTCTAATTGTCTCTATCTACTGTCTCCCTCTTTCTGCATACCTCTCGTTCAATCAATCCCTACTACCCTCTCTCACTCCCTCTATCCATATCTCTTTATGTCCCTCCCACTCCATTCCACTCTCTCCCACTACCTCTCTCCCTCTCTCTCATGTCTCTTCCTCCCACCCCCTCTCTCTCTAAGGTCTCTCCCTCTGGCAACCTACCTAGGTAACTCTCTCTTTGTCTCTCTCCCCTCTCTCTATTTATCCCTCCAACCCTACCTAGATAAGTCCCTCTCACTCCACCCCCTCTTTCTCTACCTCTATCAGGTCACTCCCTCTCACACCCTCTCCCTCTCTCAGGTCTCTCACTCACACTCCCTCTCTCTCCCACTCCATCTCTCTCACACTCCCTCTCACTACCTATCTCTCAAGTCTCTCCCTCTCACCCCCTTCACACTCTCAAGTCTCTCCCTCTCACACTCTCAAGTCTCTCCCTTTCGCACCCTACCAACATAACCCTCTCTTTCTCTTTGTCTCTCTCTCTCTCTCCCTCTCCATCAATTCTCTCTCTCCGACCCCCCCTCTCTCTCTCTCCCTCCCTCTATCCCTCCCACCCTACCTAGCTAAGTCCCCCTCAATCCAACCCCTTCTCTCCCACTCCCTCTCTCTTAACCCTACCTAGCTAAGCCCCCCTAAATCCAACCCCTTCTCTCCCACTCCCTCTCTCTTAAAATCTCACTTCGACGCCCTCTCCATCTCTCTAGACTCTCTCTAAATTCTCCCTTCATCTAAAGACATATATAAATGCATACATACAAGCATAATACATATGTACATATAATCTTACATCCATACAAGCATACATACATACATGTACATAAAAATATATCAGCATACATTAATATATTAGCATTTAACATAAAGTAAGACATAACGCAAGCGTGTTATAATGTGCTCGCGTTATGTGCTAGTAGACATGTTCCCCGCAGAAGCAAAAACCATGTCAAAAGTGAGATATAATGCACTCGCGTTATAACGCGCTCACATTATATCTTGCTTTGGGAATTACCGAACTTTAAGCTTGGTATTTTCCTTGGAATAGCAACCAAAGGTTTGGAGGGCATTCCCAACAACTAGAGACGTGTTTTTAAAAATTCCACCATATTTCTCATAATCAAGTTTCGTGCTCACCGTCAGGATTGCACGTGGTTCAATATCGAAAAAATCGAGCACATGGGTAATGTTGGGTTATCTCTTAGGTATCCAACGATGTAATTTTTTTCACTTTCTAAAAATGTTAAGTCTTTCATCCATAATTTATTTTATCTGTATGTCTTTTTTTTTCCAAAAAACAGTGTTTGGTATTTTTTCGTTATAAATTAACCGTTCATCAATTTTTCAAATAAATTACATTTTTAGAAACTAGACTCCATTCTACAAAATTAAAAAATTAAAAAAAAAACAAATCAATTAGTTTCCAAAATTTTTAGGGGTAGCATGGCCAAAATTCTATTTTCAGGATATGTCCACTTCACAAATTAGTAAAAAATCAAATATTCATTAAAAAATTATAAGAAAAATCATGCATCAACTACATACTGTTAGCTAACTTCTGACTGTTGCGATTTTAAAAATACTAAAAAAAAGTTCACCGTATGAGGGTTGTACAAGAGTTGCTATGTTATGTTTTTCTAACAAAAACAACACCAATTTGTGTATGTCCCTCGTTTGAATCCCTTAATCTCAATAATTTTCAAAATAAATTAGTAGTTTAGAAATTAGACTCAGAGCACTTGAATCCTTCTTTTTGTTCCATCTCAAAATTTTGAGTCTAAGTATCCTCAATTTCACGTCCAAGGTCAGTATTTCTTGATTTCAGAAAAAAGCTGTCCACTTAAGTCCCCTTTTTGGGAACCATCTTGGTGCACTTACCCTCATGTCAGCCAAGAGTCCCTTCTCACCATTTGCAATTAGCCAAGTCAACTAAGGTGGACCTAAATTCAAATTTACATGAAACATGTAGCAAGTAGGTCCTAAATCAAAATTGTCACTGCCAAACGAACATGATGTTGTGCACTTCCTTTAGGAACCTTAACCAAGACCTATTTCACCATCCCATGCTATCTCTAAAGGTCACACACTACCGGTTGCTGCCTGGTTCTGAAACATCAACTAGTTAACTAACCAACATAGCGACCCTTCTATTACTTCAATCTTTTTTCAAATTGTTAAACATAAATTCCAAAAAAATATGGAATAAGATAGAACATGTGTAGAAATACTCTCCATTAAACCATAGACCAAAACTCACATCCAAGAGGAAATAAAAATCATGAACATGTTGCTAGAAAAATCTCTCTGCCTGGGTAACTGACCTCAAACATTTTAGATTAAACTTCCAAATTACCTAATATCAACATGAAAAGGTGTAGTCTAATACTACAAGCATACTACATCAGTCTTCTTCATTGTTCCCAAACACACTATGGCATGATAGAAATACAACCTGATTTCAACAAGTACAAATACATTTAATTCTAACTGAGTTGCTGACATTACTCCTTTGACATCAGTGATAATTTTGACATCAATGTCAATACTCCTTTGACATCAATGAAAAAATATGTTCACCACTAGGGATATTTAAATTAATATCATAATGTATATGAATCCAAAAATAAGAAGCACACATACACTTGAGAAGATATGCCAAGACATTACATTAAATTATATTTAAATAGATACCTAAAACATGCCAGTACTAACTATTAAATTACCAAAAGTATTAGTCTATTTTCCCATTCCTTGCTAGTAATATTAAAAATTGTTCACCAATATGTAATACATTCTCTTACCCAATACTATGCTAATTCATGAGACATTTGGTTGAGGTTACTTCACATTCAACAACTCTTACCTCTTTCTACATATATTTGTCTCTAGCACCTCTTCGTAAACCTAGGAATTGACAAAGAGTAATTCTAAATGACTTGCGCTAGGCCATTTATCAACCATTCAACCATTAAATTACTTGAATACTCTTCTATGCTTATGCATACCCCATTATTCTACCAATTGGTGGACTATATTTTGATCTCTAGCACATGGGTAATGAGTGATACAATCATTGTTTCACTAGCCCACTATGCCCATACCTCTTTGGTGGTACTTAGTATTTAGTTTATTATTAATTGGTGATCTAGGTATCTCCTTTAAACATTGGAGATCTAAATATTGGAAATGAACTTAGAACTAATTTACTTTTTAAGACAATAATATCTATATATTTTCTTTGTATGTATTATATCCATTTTTAATAAATACAATGTTAACTACTCCTATACCTTTTATAAAATATTAAAATAAATTTTACTCATAAAATTGTAAAAGTAAAATATATGTTATTATTGTACTACAAAACAACCCCACTAACAATTGACCTATGTATAATTAAACGAAGTGCTTTATATCAAACATGTACATCATTTTTGTAACTTGATTTGGCAACAAGTCAAAGCTAATACCTTATAATGGGAAAAGAGCTATTTTAAATGAATTATACTATGATATTTATCAACCATTTTAACCTTTAGATAACTTTGATCCTCCTTGTGTTAACACATACCCCATGATTCTACCACTTTATCCCATATTTTGATCTTTAGCACATGGGTAATGAGCAATACAATCACTATCTCACTACTCCACTATGCAAAATTTCTCTTTAGTGGTCCTCAATCTTTGGTCTATTATCGATAGATTTCCCCTATATCTCTTTTTAATTTTGGAAATTTTTATATTAGAAACGACCTTAGACTTTGTACATTTTTATGCCAATAATATTTAAATATATCCTTTTTATATATAATATAAATTTTCAATAATAACAATGTTAAACTAACCTAAAACCTTTTTAAAATATCTAAATATAAATGTTACTTAATAAAATTTACAAAACTAAAACCTAGGTTATACTTTAGTACAAAGCTTGACCTTATTAACAATTATTGTTAGCTTGTTGACAAAGAGGTGATGAAGGATGCTCTGGACCAAGGGGAGAGTTTTACTATTGACGAGGAGGAAGATGATTTTGATTTGAAAGACTCTAAGAACACCAAAGATAGTCATTTGATGAACATAGTTAGCACTGACACCGCCCCTTTGGACTTTCCTCATGAGACTTATAATTGCTCCCAATGTGCTTCTACGACTGCAAGTCTCATTGAACTTAAAGGGAAGGTTTTGGAACTGGAGAAAAAGATGGCAAGCGTCTCCAACTTCAGTTCCAAAGTGATGCATAGATCAACCACCACTCTCTGCATGCTATAGGATAAGGAGCTAAAGAAAGCTTGATGCAAGAGCATCCAGGGTGTAAGAGCAATCTTGCATTCCCCCAAAAAAAATATTTATTTTGATTTTAGTTAGGTTTAGTGAATAATTACTAAGGGCTAAAAATGACAGTATTACTTACTATTTTTTAGTAATATTTGAAAAGCTAAAAATAACAAGTTTTATTTTTTAGTAAGTTAGCATTTGTGCATGTATGGGCATGAAATATTACAAAGAGCTCTAGAATGGTGAATTGAAGACAACGGTGAAGCAATCACTTCACTACCATTTGTCATTTGTGAGATATTAATTTTTGTCTTAAATATCCCTTTTAAAATATTCAAAGTCAATTTTGAGGTACCTAGAGGTTCTGGATGGGTCTGAAAAGTGGCCGAAAAACAAAGTATATTGGGAATGTATAATTGCAGCCTTTGCGCTCGATGAGATCTTTCCAACGACACAAACGGTTTGTCAATCTGACACTCGAGTCAAAAGTTATGGCTCCCAAAAAGTCAGTCTAAAATTTAGGAATTTTTTAAATTCGAAAAAAAGGATAACTAAATTTGTTAGGTGCCAAAAATAGAAGCGACAGTTCATTGGAAATTGAAAAAGTCTTATAAAGTGGTTACAACAGAAGAGGGATTCATTCTGAATGAGAAGATAGACAAAATTCTTGCTTTCAACAAAGAACAAAGGTTGGGGTTTTAGTGGCCATTATTGTCATTCGTAGACTTGCATGTCTGATTTTTTGCATGTATTTGGAGCTCATATTTCTATAATAGTGGTCTTGTGAGCAGATAGTTGTAATGCATTCAATTGCATGTATGTAGATGATTTCTGAGAATATAATAAAGTTGCATATTTGTTATTCTTGAATATTATTTTCTATGTAAGGTGTGTTCGAGGGAGAGTCTCCCTTCATCAAAGCTGGTGACAAGGAGGAGAGTCACAAGGAACTTTACAAGTTCCTTACTGAAGATTGGGGCGAACTCTTTGGCTAGGCCTGTGTTTTCTTTTGTTTTTTGTTTGGCACTGGTGCCTCCTTGTTATTCATTGCTTAAGACTTTCTGCAATGTTTTGTAAAAAAATTGTTAATCTGATGTTTATGGTTTATTGACTTGGTTTTTAGCCTCTGGGCTCTCTATTTTTTGGGCCAATACCCTTGTTTTTGCTGCTTTTAATATCAAAAACAATTATTGTATAATATAATTATCAATACAATTTTTTAAAAATAAAAATGGAGGGCTTTATATCAAAGCTAAATCATTTTTCCAACTTAATTCGAGAGCACAAGCTTAAGCTAATATCACTTTGGGTAAGAACAATAGATTGCTAAAGTCACCCAAGGCAATCCTAGCCTCATCCCTTATCACACCAAGAGCCTCACATTTAGCAAGACTTAATTCTTGGTAAACTCATTAAGAACCATTCAACTTCACCAAGAGACAAAAGACCTTTAACTCAAAGAAAAATTCAATCAAAATATATCATAAACAACCTTCCTCTATTATATTGTAAAACTTCTCATTGAACATATCATTTTTTTGCATTAACATTTAAATAACACTCAAACCAATCATAAAAAGAAAAATGCAGAAAAGCTTCCACCTTTAAGAACTCACATATTACAACCATAATATTATATTTTTATTAGCTTAGTCCAGATAAAATCAACCAGATGTCTCTTTACCTTAAATAGCAAGGTGGGACGAAACAAATAGTTGAATAAGAATAATTGCATGTCACACAGGACAGCCTCGTACAGTACCAGAGTATAATATACAGTCTTCTACAGTTAGATTTTGTGTTTCTAAGATGATAGATTCAGACAATATAATGCCGTGTAAAGCATGAAGCATTTTTTTGGGTACAAAACGTTAACCATATATGGACAACTGAGTGTATTGATCCTACCTATCGTTATTATTATAATACAGCTTTAAAATCTTTATATGCTGTGTTCAGAAGATTATTTCATCAATACTCCAACAGAATAACGACATTCTTCTAATATTTTATGGCTTTTCAATAAGAGAATGTTTTAAATTTGCTCAATCTAGTTCAATAAAGTGCTTTCCACATTAAATAATTTAATGGAAAGATTCTTATACTCATGAAGTATTTTCAAAATACTGTGAGAAAATTTGACCTCTATATTGTAGACAGCCACAAATTCCAAATATGTTCATGTAATGGTCGTAGCAAATAATGGTTTTATAAGGACAGGAAGTTTTTTATATGAAAAGATCATAGTAAATAATGGTTTTATAAGGACATGAAGTTTTTATATGAAAAGATCATATTAAATTATTAGTTAAAATGCATAGTAATAAATTTTAAATGTGTGTTATATGGGACCATGTTCTAATGGTAAACCAAAGAAGCTAGAATAAATCAATGCAGTTAGGAATTCTAGAATTATGTGGTTTCACAAGGAAAATAACTATTAAGTAACTAGTCAACATGGAAAATTTGCAACACTCGTAAGCGGCGATGGGAGAGCAGGAAAGAGGATTTGAATTTTCTCCTGGTTAGTAGCGGGTGTCTAGTTCGAAGGTAGTTGGTTTTTTGCTGGTGGGAGGCTCTTCTACGGTAGCGGTAGGGGAGCTGGCAGGTGAGGAAGAGGGGGGAGCTGTTTTCGAGGACTCGGGTCAGGGGAAGCAGGGGGACCCAGGAGACAGCGGGACTTGGAAGGTAAATGTTTTTTTGGCCCTAATCCGAATGGTGGTGATGGTTGGACCAGGGCCTTTGGAAACCTGGAAGTGGAGAAGGAGGCGGGGGACAAGGCTTGGGAGGAATAAAAAAGAAGATGGTCTTTGCTATTTAGCACCAAGCGTGTCGGTAAGTTCTCCCTCCCTCCGATCAGTAATATTTCGGTCCCGTCGATAGGGACAATTGCTATCCTTGTCCCTGACCTGGTCATAGACCACAACGTTTCTTTAATGGCTTCTTCTTTGGTGGGAAAATTTATGGGTTCGAGACCAAACATTGAAGTGGTGAGGGACTTTGTCAGAAAGAAATGGAGAGCAAAAGGTCACATTGAGGTTGCAGCCTTACCCAAAGGTTTTTTCTCTTTTGCTTTTTCCTATGAAGAGGATAAGATCGATGTGCTATGTGGTGGCCCCTAGGTCATTGACAAGTCATCTTTGGATATCAAGAAATGGTCCCCGAAAATGGACTTCTCGGAGTCTTCTTTTGAAGCCGTGCCGGTATGGGTTCAGTTTCCAGGCCTTCCAATGGAGTTATGGAATGAAGATGTTTTTAGAGGAATAGCAAACTCCTTTGGAGAACTTCTATCCATAGACACCATGACCTTGACAAGGAAAAGGTTGGTCTATGTTAGGATTTGTGTGGGTATCACTCAATCTACTTATTTACCGTCTTCCATTGAAATAGTTTTGAAGCTTGGGAAATAGGTTCAATCTATTGAGTTTGAATCTCTCCCCTTTGTGTGTTTTAACTGCAAAAAATTTGGGCATTGGGCTAGGAAATGCCCACTAAGTGTCTCCAAACCTAAAGCTAAGTCAAGTACTAAACAGATAAAAATCTGGAAGGCAAAGGTAATGGAGAAACCCTTGGAGGAAGAGAATAAGGATGAGGCGAATATATCAGAGGTGGGTCAGGACAAGAATAAATGATAGAGACCCTTTACCTGAGAATATTGTGGACAATTTTTTTTGTAGTTAGAACAAGGAACCCAAGTTTTTGGGTACCAAAGGTGCCCAGGACAAGGAAGAAAAGGAAGAGGTTGAGAGCACAGGAAAGTTAGATGATAACTTGAAGGCTGAAATGAAGCTCCAAGACAATTTATGTGAAAACTTGGAGAAGATTTCTTGCAGTGGTCAAGAGGAGGGAAGCAGGGTAAGCAATGCTAAAGTCTCTATGGCTTCAGAGGAGAAGGTTTCTTTCTCTTCACCTAGGGACAACTCTCATCATTCCCCGATAGTTGTGAAGGATACTTTTGGGAGCCTGGAGGAAAATAGCAAGTCAGGGAAGTCCTCTAGGTTTCCCCCAATGATTAATGATGCTCCAGTAGTTGATTTCATGGATGGGAAAGAATTTATGGGTCTTGAGGACCTTGATCTTGATGAGGATAGCTCATACACAAAGGTAGAGAAGAAAAAGAACAAGAAAGGGGTAATACTTTGGGGGTTTCCACTAGAAATAGATTGAAAGCGGATTGTGGAACCCAGAGAATTTTGGGTAGAAAATTAACAAGATGGCATAGGGAGCATGAATGCAACCAAAACATTGCGGATGGGACCCAAAAAACCATCCTGAAGATTTGCCGGATCAACACCCCATCAAGAAAATGAAGTTCATGTCCTGGAATATCAGGGGGCTAAACAACTCCCACAAACAAGAAATTTTGCGCAATTTTGCTAGGGATCATAAGCCAGATATTCTTATCATTTAGGAAACCAAAATTCCTAAAGAAAGGGTGGAGAAATTGAAAATATTTAAGAATAATGGTGTTCAGGGTAGGAGCTTAGAGGGGGCCTTTGGAGGGCTTGTGACATTTTGGAACCAAAATCATATCCAAGGTACCCCGCTTTGGGATGATGCCAACCATGTGGCAATGAAATTCAAGCACATTAGGGATGGTTTTAGTTGGATTTTGTCTAATATATACACCCCCAATAATAGGATTGCCGGAATAATTTTTTGGAAAAGACTTGAAGCTTTTAGGAGTAGCTTCCTTGATGAGAACTGGATTGTGATTGGAGATCTCAACACTTCGTTGCTTGATTCCGAAAAGTTTGGTGGGTCTCAAATTCAGATGGATAGTAAATTGTATTTGATGGACTTTGTCAACTCTTAGTACTTACATGATGTGGATCTTAAGGGAGCTATGTTCACATGGACCAATAGGAGGGCTGGTTCCGATCTCATCCAAGTGTGGCTTGATAGGGTGCTTATTTTAGATAACTAGTTGAAGGCTTACTTCTGTTCTCTTACCGCTCTCTCAAGGATTGGTTCAGACCATTATCCTATTAGCTTTGTGGCTGATTCTGTCTCAGGTAAGAGAAATTTTCCCTTTAGATTTGAAAAAATATGGATGTCTCACCCTCATTTTTCCAGTTGCATCTCTAATTAGTGGAATATAAAGGTTAGTGGTACTGCTATGTTTCATGTGCCAAGAAGTTGGGGGTAGTTAAAATGAATGTTAGGTGTTGGAATAGAGAAGTCTTTGGTGCAATTTTTGCTTCTAAGGCTGCTATCCAGATGGAGCTTAAATAAATTCAGGATAGGATTTAGAAGGATGGCTATGAGGGAGATCTTTGAACTAAAGAGAATGAAATTCTTAGTAAGTATCACACCATTATCTCCAAGGAAGAAGAATTATGGAAACAGAGATCTAGGTCAGTCTAGTTGTCTTTTGGGGATAAAAATACCATATTTTTCCACATGACTATTATGAAGCACAAAGCGACTAATTGAATAACTCATATTTTGAAGAATGGTATAAGAATTGAGGAGGATGAGATAAGGAGTGAAGCTATTCAATTTTTTGGGAACCTGTTATCTAGTGATGGTAGGCTGGACGTGGATGCTCAACAGAGCCTTATTGATGTTATCCCTAATATTCTGAATGAGGATCATAAAAAATCTTTGACTGCCATCCCTTCTTTGGATGAATTTAGAAAGGCCATGTTATCGTTTGAAGGTAATAAAGCCCTTGGGCTTGATGGCTTCCTTATGTTTTTCTTTCAAGTTTTCTGGGAAATTGTGGGTGAGGATGTTGTGAATGCCATTAAAGAATTTTTTGGATCTCGAAGATTGTTGAAGGAACTTAACTCCACCTTTATTGTGCTCATCGCTAAGATCCCCGGTGTGGATACTTTTGAGCATTTTCGACCTATTAGCCTATGCAATTCTGTTTATAAAATTATATCTAAAGTGGTGACTACCAGGATGCAGGGTATCCTCCCATTGCTCATTTCCCCTCAGCAGAATGGGTTCATCCCTGGAAAAAAGATTGTGGACTCCATAATTATTGTTCATGAGAACATCCACTCCCTTGAGGTGTCCAAGAATCAAGGTTTTCTTCTCAAGTTGGATATGTCTAAGGCTTATGATAGAGTGGATTGGGATCTTTTACTGAAGATTTTAAGAGCTTTTGGGTTTTCTGAAAGATTTGTTCAATTGATTATGGAAATGATCTCTACTACCAGCACTACTGTTATTTTTAATGGATCTCCTTCCAGATTTTTTAAAGTCACTAGAGGTGTTAGATAGGGAGATCTTGTTTCACCTATTCTCTTTACCCTTTTAGCGGAAATTCTTGGTAGGCTGTTGCTTAGAAAGGTTAGTGATGGATTCTTGAAAGGACTAAGACCGTCTTCTGCTAACATTGTGTGTTCTCACCAACAATTTGTTGATGACACCCTCCTCATGGGTTGTGCCACTGTTGCTAAAGCTAGAGTCCTAAAGAACTGCCTATTTTTATATGAAGTTGCTTCTGGCCAAAAAATCAATAGGGAAAAAATCTCCATTTTCTTCTTTAACACCCTAGAACAGAGGCAAAGGAAGATTGTTGAGATTCTTGGCTGTGCTATTAAACCTCTTCCTTCTACTTCTCTCCCTCCTCGTGGTTCTTCTCTATGGAATAATGTTATCAAGGCTAGGGATCTTGCTAGGAAGGGCTATGCTATGTGGAGAGCTTGGAGATGGTAAAAAAATCGAAGCTTTTTTGGGAAGATAAATGTGGGTGGGAAATGCACCTTTTTGTGACTTCAGCCTTCAGGGAACCACATGGGGGAGTACAAAGCCAAATTTGGTAGTCTTGTTGGGGACTACTGGAGGTCGGACCAGTGGGTGTGTGTTTCTCTTCTTAGTCTGGATCTCTCACCCTTGCAGACCATTCTTAACTCTGTTGTGCTGTTTCCAAGGGGCCAGGGGGATCATCTGATTTGAAAATTATCTCCCTCGAGGATCTTTTCTGTCTCTTCGGCCATTGCTTCTTGCTAATATCTCTCTCCCCTTTCTGTCTGGGTGAAGGCCTGGGTGCATAACCTTACTCCTAAAATCAATATATTTTTGTGGATTATGCTCCAGAATAAAATATTGACTAATGACAATCTTTATAAGCGTGGTTTTTCCTTTCCTAATCGTTGATATCTTTGATGTGCGGATACTGAAAGTGCTTCACATCTGTTTCTTCATTGTTCCTTTGCCTATAATATTTGGTGCAGGATTTTGCAGATGTGGAATCTCAATTAGGTTTTTCCTGGTTCTATTATGGATTTCTACAGTCAGTGGAAAGTGCCCTCGAAAAATCAAGTGCTGGATTTTCTCTAGAAATATATTTTCCTACACGTTGCATGGGGAATCTGGAAGGAGCGTAACAATAGAATCTTTAGGGACTTTGCCCTCTGAGGAGGTGGTCTTTGAGAAAATTATTAGAGCTCTGAGAGAGAATTTCAACTTGTTGAATGGTAACATGAAGGTTAAAGGGAAGAACAACTGCTAAGAAAATGATATCAAAGTTGTTGAGGCATGGATGATGAAGGCTGATGTGTCTCAAGTTCCTAGACCTATTAAGGGGCCTAGGGATGGAATCTTCTGGAGACTCCCTCCCCCTGGATGGGTTAAAATCAACTTTGACAGGGTGTCCAAGGGTAATCTTGGGCTTTCTAGGTGTGGGGGAGTGATTAGGGATGATAATGGAAATTTCATTTCAGCAATGGTGCTCCCCTTGGGCACCCGAACTAACCACCTTGCTGAAGCCATAGGGGCTTACCAAGTTCTTAACCTTTCTAGGAAGTTGAAGGACAAAAATGTGTGGGTTGAAGGAGATTCTAACAATATAATCCATTGTATTAAAGGGTCTCAAAAGCCATCCTGGACTATAGAGAATTGGGTTAATTTATCTAAGGAAATTATTAATTCCTTTGAGAACTACTTTTTCACCCATGTCTAGAGGGAGATCAATACGGTGGCGGATTATTTCGCTAACATAGGGGTGAAGGTGAATAATAAAGTGATGTGGCAGAGGAGTGATGGTCTTGAGGCTGACATCATGGCCTTAATTATGTATGATCGAACCCACGGGAAGGTTCAATTTCCCTCTCTGAATAATGATTAAGGTGAAGGCGGGTTTTCCTAAGCAGTCTTGGTACTGCTATTTCACCATTTTTCTTCAAGGGGTGGAGTACTGCAAATTTTATGGTCTAATTAATCTTTCATGCTTCACATGCTTTCTGGGAATTTTTGCGCTCATGAATAGAGGAATTATGGAGTCTTCGAAGAAAGGTTGCATTGCAGATAGAATGGGCAGCGAGCGTTGCAGGTTGGAACCAATTGATTGCAGTGAGATGAAGACCAATGAAAAATTGTGGAGGGTGCTAGAGAAGGGTGGCATCACGAGCTATATGGATAAGCTCCATGTAGGGATCAGGAGGTTACCAGGATTTTCGTGAAGGACTGGAATAATGGCATAATTAATCTATTTGGAAGGAAAGTGAAGATCGATGAGCAATTAATTTTTGAGGTAACTGGGATGCCGGTGGAGGGTCTCAAGTTTCATAGAGATAGGAAGCTCTCCGACCAGGCGGTTAAGAATTTACCTCACACTGACAAGGAAAGGGAAGACCTGTTGTGGGCTACTAAGAGTAGATATGATGCTACAAAAATCAAGTTGCTGTGGAGGGAGGTGTTGAGGATTATCATAGAGTATATCACGTTGGATGAGAGATACACCATAATTTTTGGGTATCACTTTGTGCTCCTAAACCATTTCAGGCACCAGGTCAGGGTCTCCCTTCCTTTTCACCTCTCTACTTTAAATTTGAATCTTTAGGACCATGTGTCTAATCTAGTTAGATATCCCATAATTCATGAAGGTTTACTTGTTCTCATCTATGAACACTTTAAAGCTTTGGTAGCCATCCATCATACCCCTTCTCCTCACTTTGGTTCTAATAAGGAGGAGTTGGGTGATAGTTATATAGACAAAGATGAGTGGGATATTGAAATGGAGGGGAAAGAAGAGCACCTTGTGGAAGCTAAGAAGAAGGGTAATTTCAAAAGCAAGTCTAAGTCTTGTGCCCTCCCTAAACCTAGTGTAATGACGTCTACTAGAAGGGCCAAAATTATTTATCCCAGGTCTAATATTTCTAATTTGAAACCGAAAGGTACACCCAGTGTTTCTCATCAGGGGAAGGGTAAACTAAAATTGAAGGAGTACCCTTCCTACCACATTGACCAAGAGGAACCCCAACACACCAATTCTTCTAATACATCCAACTATCCAGCTACGAAAAGGGAGGATAGGCCACGATACCCCAGTGACCTTGAGGAAGATGACCACTACTTCAAAGCTGAGTGCGAGTATCCTGGTGACATCCTTGCTATTGATCGCAATGGTTCTATTGATTTTTTTCATCTGATTAGGTGGGCCTTCTTCGAGACAAATGAGATAAAGCTTAATCAAAGGGTTTATAACAGTAGGTTGGAAAAGGTGGAGGGGACTGATAACACGAGCAAGGAAAAAGGAAGAGCTAAGGACCTATGGACGAAAGATGAAAAGAAATATATGGTTGAGTGCCTAAAGAAAACCATGGAGGATTTGGAGCATTTCAAGAACAATCACGAAGGAAAATTTTCTTATATTGAGGGAAGGCTAAAAAATATCAGAGAATCTATTCAGAAAGTTTTGGAAATGAGCCACAAAATTCTTAAGTCCACTGCCAGTACCATGAACATGATGGTCAAAAATCTGGAAAGGGCTCATCAGGTAAAATCTGTGGTGGATGTGGAGGAGGTTAAAGATCCTGGCCAGGTTGAAGGGGTTGGGCCAAGCAAACACACTAGAGCCAATTTGAAAAGGAATTCAGACAAGCCCCTTGCAGACATACAGGACATGAAGAAAGTTGCTATTAACATGGACAATCTAGAAAAGGAGGTCGCTGAAATCCTGAGAAATCTAGCCTAGTGGCTGGTTTCCTACAGGTGTTTTGCAGGTTTTTTGTTCTATGCTGTCTCTGCGTTGGTCTCTGGTTTTTCTTTGCTGGAAGCTTTTCATCTTTTGTTGAAATTTTAATGCTTTATCCTATCTCTTTATATTGTTAAAGGGTTTTGGGGCCCCTTCAAAACCTGCTTTTACCTTAATAAAAAACTATTAAGTCACTAGTCCAATATATATAAAGTGAAATCGTTATAATTAATCAACACGGGCAATTTTAGTTTCATGGAGAAGAGGGGAGAGGGGCCTTGACCATCAAGGTTATCTCACCCTCCACCTACCAAAGCCTTACCATAATATATAAGATCCTAAAAGATATTAATGATAGTTTCTCCTTTCTCCAAATCATCTCGTAGTTCGTTCTATATAGTCCTTGGTGGATATTAGTAAACAACAATATTTTCCTTGTTCTAGAGGGGCTTACTCAATCGATTAAGGGATATGGAAGATGTAATTGAGGTGAATACCATCCATCCTAGTAGTTGGATGATGGAGGTGGTGGTGTGGTTGTCACAACCCATTTTATTTATTTAAATTAGATGAATGCTTAAGTATTTTAACTTTTTTTGATAAAATGAATTATTATGAATGTTCTATGCAATATATATAAATCAATACCATTTTAGTTGAGTGTTTTCATGTTTGCATAATTTTGTTAGTTTTTTAATATGATTTATGTTAATTTGATTGCAATATTTTACTCATGATATCATTGGGATGATTATTTTATTAATTGAATATAATTATACAGATTAATATGAACTAATGAATATGATTCTTGATTAAAATATCAGACTAACTACCATTTTGGTGATTATGGGATGGATGTAGGGATAGTTTTCCCCCTCCTTTGAAGAGGGAGAGTATCATCCAAGAGAGGGAAATATCTTGGTTCATGGACATTGTACCTTGTTATTTGAGGATCCACAAACTACAATATTTCATAGTTTATATGTATGTTAGGATGCATTTTAGGCATTTCTCTAGGCACCATAATGCAAGTATTTACTTGACACCTAATCATAGGTGAAAATGTCTAGTTTATGATAAATATTGCATTCAAATGCTTGCTTGTTGTGGTCTAGGTAAATGTGCATTCATCATTTCAATATGAATTATTTTAATTTCTAAGTGAAATTTGACATGTTTTGGTATATTATTTCACTATCAATAGATAATTTTTATAATCCTATGTTTAAGAGACTTAGTCATGTGTAAATGATAGGTTTATTATTTATTACATTCGAATGATTTCTTGTTGTGGTCTTCAAAAAAACCTCAATTGTAGGGTTGTGGGAGTTTGTGGGTAGCACATGAAGGGATTTATTTAGGAATTCAAAGTTTTATGTGGAAAAATAAGGGGATTTGGTAGTCATGGAGTCATTCATGGGCATAATGACTATGTATTTTTGGGGATTTTTATGGTTTGGTTATCAAAATTTAAGGGTACTCAAATAATACAAGGGTCATGAGAAAAGAAAGACGAATGGGGAAGAGAAAGGGGGAGATTGGAAAGGGAGTTGCATAAAATTTAGAGGTCAAAATCTCACGGGTATGTCTGGATTTTACTCAATCTATGTGTTCAAATCATAGAACATTATACTCTATTGTGAAATTTTATTTTCCATTTATTCTTGAAAGTTTATATGGATTGAAATAATAATAGTAATAAGTGTTTAATGGTTTCTATTTTTTAAAGAGATGTTTTATCGAATAGTCCATGTGCTTTGCCTATGCTTCCATGTTTGACTTATTTTAAAAAAAAAAGATTTATGTTTTTATGCTATTTTCTCACAATGAGGAGTGTAAATTCATGGGTTTCATAGTTGAGACCAATACTATGGTTTAGGTTACGTCTATTATCTAATTCATTACTTTTCCTTATGTTTATATGTTGTTTTCTAATAATGGGGACTATAAATTCATGGGTTTCATAGTGATAATCATTATTTTGGCTAAAAAATACCTATATACTCATTAACATTAAATTGTGAATTAAAAATCTTATAGTCATAAGCTATTTAACTTATAGCTAGGAGGGTTAAGTTGTGAAGTTTTCATTGTTGAATTCCCATGTCAACTATAACATATATATATGCTCATTTACATTAAATTAACAACCAATAAGGTTATAATAAATTCAACTTGATTAAAATTTCTTTATTTCCGTGTTTCAAACATTTCATGCTCTATTAGTCAATTAGAAGAAGGGTTTAAAGGGCTTGTAATATTTTATTGCATTAAGGCTCTTTATGAAGAAGTAATTTTTTATAGTAATATATATATTATCAATATCTTTTCTTTGTTTGAGCTAGAAAACTTTGCATATTCGACTATTAGATAGTAGTTACTTCAATATATAAAATGGTTATTATCATTTCTGTATTTGATTTATATTATTATCCTTTTTATTCAAGGAAAACACCATTCTTTGAAACATTGGCTAAGCCATTTAGTTATTTATATAATTAGCCAATTCATTGAGACATTTTGTTAAACAACTTGTCTAAGATTCTAGGTTTTCCATTTCCAAGGCATTTAAAATTGAAATATTTTTTGAAATTGAATATTTCAATATTCTTGAAATGAACTTTTTAAATTGTTCTAAACTTCCATTTTTAGCTTGAGTTGGGAAATTATAAACTAATTTAGTTTATACTTTGTTCTAAATCATAGTATTTCAAATATTTTGTTAATTAGGATGTATAATTTATTGATAATGTCTTGTGTATACATACATACATACATACATACATACATACATACATACATACATACATACATACATGTTGGAGTAATCAAGATAATCACTTGATAATTAATTAATTATTAAGTCCATTATTACTTTAGTTCACTTAAGCTAAACTTAGGAGTGATTTTTATTTATTAGATTAGGCTAATTATAGGTCTAGTTGTCTCATTACATGAGATTAAGACACTTGTCACAATCAATACAATCCTCATCTAGGGATTGCTTTTTCATGCTTTTATAAGCATGCACATTCATTGTAATCATTAAAATAATTCAGAACCATTCAGATTAATACATTGCACATATTAGTGTTCTTCTGGATTCAATCTTTTCTCTCTTGGTTGCATAGCAAATCCGTTGCTTTGATTTTGCTTTTGTGATAGGATAATTGCTTGCAAGTGATTTATGGGTGTTGTGGAGCTCAATCATCAACTTCAACATGGTATTCAAGCTCCTGATCTATATCCTCTTGTCCAAATTTTGAGAGATCCTATCTTGAGAAAAAAATCTTTTGTCTTTTTAATCTTTTTTTTTTGTTTGAAAAATTAAAAAAGAATCATCAATTTTGCTTTTCAACATTTTTATTTTTTTTATTATTATTTTTTTTTGCCAAAAAATAAAAAAGAAAGAAAGCAAAAAACTTTTAAAAAAGCAAAAAAAGCAAAAAAGCTTTTAATTTTTTTTTGCCATCCACTAGCCACCAGCCAAGGTTTTTTGCCTTGTTTGACCTATTTTTGTAAATTGAGCATAACTTTTGCATACGATGTCAAAATTGGGAAAACGAGATATCGTAGGAAAGATGGTTTCAAGCACTTTCTAGTGGTGTTGATCTAATTATTAGATTTTTCTTCTGGTTCCTATTATCCTTAGTCAAATTTAGATCTTCATTTTATTCTTTTGAGCTCACAACTTTTTGCCCGTATCTCTGATTTTTGTGATTCAAGTGGTGTGAAAAAGGTATTTAAAAGCTCTTCAGACCTATTCATGCACTTTTTCCAGAATCTACTCTAGGTATATTTTATCTAGTAATTGTTTTTCACATTCTACCTAATTACTTAGATGTCTTGGCACCTACAATGGATCTATTTGTGTAGGATGATATCATTTGATCTACTTTATTAGTACTGATATTATTAGTCTCCGATCATTTGAGTAAGTATCATGGGTTTCTCCATTCATCCTTCTGTGATCAACTTGAACAAGGACAATTATGAGTCTTGGTGAAATGGCATCCTGACACATCTCAAGTGGCTTGATATTTTTCCTTATTTACATGGACTCATACCTACACCAGACACACCTGGGAGTTTATCAGCATGGGGTATCATCAAAGATCATATCAAGCAGGGGTTATATGTTCTAGTGTTTATCTTGACACTATGTGTGTTGTATCAGACATTGAATGTCCCCACACACTTTGGACATGTCTTTGGGATATCTATGGAGACCCTCATATCTCTCCATGCCCAAAGGATCCTATTGTAGATTGTCTCATCCCTCTTGCATATGTAGATTCCGTACTCTTTGATGAGAATAATTTAGAGGAGATTGAGTATATCATAGGTATTACATGTTCTGATGGTTTAGAGACTTGTCTTCATGTTCCCACTCTACAGATTGAGACTACATTATCATCTCCTATTATTCCTAATTAGTTTTGGCCCCTATTGATTCAGTGCAACAAGACATCATAATATTCCAGACATAGCTACTTGGGATTCATATCTAGCAGACATATCATCATTATTGTGGAGTCCTATATTGAAGATTTGGAGGAATACTTTGAGGATATTCATCTCCTCTTTGTTGACAACCATATCAACGTTGTTGGCCCACCATCTTCATCGCCTTTGTAGGTTGTTCTCTAGCAGTCTTCACAGGATCTTGGATCAACATCATCACTTTTTGACATGTGGACACATGAGCACTTTTCAAAGGCACACATAATTTAGATTTGGATTATAGAATCACCCATTCTTTTGGATTGAATTCTCCAATCACTAGTGAATTTGTTTTTTCCTAAGGGGAGAAATTTTGTTTGCAGGCAACATATCATATTCTATTTTTAAGCGTTTATCATTGGTATAGGATCTACTTCTTTATGGGGGGATTCATATCCTCTTTTTCTCTCTCCTATTAAGGGACATATAATTTACTTGTATGATAGAAGCAGTACTTGGGGGGTCATATTGAGTCCTCCTTCTATCCTTCTCTCACTAGTGTATTTTTTTCTTTTTCTCTTTTGGAGATGAGTTTTTCCAATGTGGTTTTCTCCTTTTCTCTAGTTATGAGAGATTCATTTATTTTGTACATGGGTACCTCATTAAGACTTGTATCCGAGGCCCATCATGCATCCATCATTGCATTCTACATCAAGTTTTTATAGCTTCTCCCTCAGATGATCTTAAGGGGGGGTGTTGGAGTAATCATGATAATCACTTGATAATTAATTAATTATTAAGTCCCTTATTACTTTAGTTCACTTAAGCTAAATTTAGGAGTGCTTTTTATTTATTAGATTGGGCTAATTATAGGTATAATTGTCTCATTGCATGAGATTAAGACACTTGTCACAATCTAATGCAATCCTCATCTAGGGGTTTTGTTATGACTTGCATAACCACCCCATATTTTGCCTTGGTCAAAATGGGTCCCCCTTTGTTAATTTTCATCTCTTGTTGTCTTTCCAACAAAGTCTGGAGTCTTTCTCCTTCCAACACTTTGTTTATTTTTGTTTAAGTCTGTCGGAATCAGAGCCACAACCAAATCAGGTTCTGAAACCACAATCAAAACTCATTCCGGGCCCCATCCCGATAGTCTTTTCTTTCAGTCTATTGTTTTGTCTTCATCGGACTCAGAGCCGGAGTGGGCGTTAAGTTGGTGTTTATTGAAAAATTGCCAAATCTAAATTCATTTCCGCCTTCGCCTCCGCTTTTCAACTTTTGGTTTTAGTCTTGTCCTTGTGTTAAGTTTTATTATGTCGGTTCTTTTGTTTTAATTTTTGTGTTGAGTTTTGTTTTATGCTTTATTGGCGGAACCGGAATCGGAACTAGAATGGGAATATTTTTAGAAAATTTCTTAAGTTTCTGAATCAGTCTCCATTTTGATTCTGCCCCCACCACTTTTGGATCGTTGAATTTTTGACTGAAGTCACACTACAATGAAGTGTTGGTTCTCTTTCAGTTCCGATTCTGCCCAACTGCATTTAATGCATTAATGACAACTGCTCGTGTAGGTAAGAACTTTTATTTTTACCTCTATTTAAGGATTAAATGTATCATTATTATCATTGTTAAAAAATTGAAGAGCAAGGAAGAGCAGCGGCAGAATTCGTTTGAGCAAATCGATTGAACGAGGAGAAGATTATTGCTTACGAATCAGTTTAGAAGGTTAGCT
This sequence comes from Sequoiadendron giganteum, assembly GCA_007115665.2. NCBI lineage: Eukaryota > Viridiplantae > Streptophyta > Pinopsida > Cupressales > Cupressaceae > Sequoiadendron > Sequoiadendron giganteum. The sequence goes on along the minus strand of CM021105.1, from coordinate 487,762,318 downwards.
GTGTTCTTTTGTTTTCGAGGTAGGGTTTCTTATCATTTTTATTCTTCGTTTATTTACTGTTGCGTGTTTGATGTTTGCTCATGCTTTGAATCATTTCATTTAAACAAATTCATGGTTCTTAGTAATTTTGTTTGAGTAGGTTCTTGCTTCATTTATTTGTCTGGTTTTTTTCGTTTCTTTTACTTTTTGTTTTTGATTCTTTGTGTTTTAGGGCATGGTCGCTTTCACGTTTTAATCGTGATCGCGTCATGCTATTTTGATAAATTTAGGTTTTAAATGCTGAGAGGTAGATTAGTGATTTTACAGTGAGGTAGATTAAGGATTTACAGTGAGTTAGGGATTAGATTCATCGTTTTTACTTAGGGTTTTGTCGCGTATTCAGTTTGGTAAAATGGCAAGGTATAAAATCCGTGCCCTAGTTTTATCGTCTTTTGTTAGATTAGGGTTTTTGTGTGTTTCTGTGATCACTTTTAAAGGTTAAAATATGATGCCCTAAAATAAGTCGCTCCTGGTCATATGGGGATGGTTTTATCGAGTCCTAGGTTAGCCCCATGTCATTTTGAAAATCCCCTAGTTTGGAACCATGAAGTTGTGTTAAGTCGATGAAATCTTTGATGATGTCATGGTCAACCTAGGTGGAGATGGGATCGAAATTGATCTTGAACTTGAGAATTCTATTTTTGCAAAAGGTATCGATTCCGTTTCCATCCCATCTCTGGATTCGCGTATAATGAGAATTCTTCTTTTGAAATAATGATAACCTAGACGGAAGCGGAGGCAGAATGGAAATAGAATATGAAAATATAAGAATCTGAAGGAAAACCAAATTCATTTTTCATTCCGATCTCGGTTCTGACCACCTTCCTGATCTCGACTCCGAGCCTGTTCATTGTTAGTGAAATATCTATATCAATTTTGGCTCTGAGGCCAACAGTGTTGTAAAAGAGAATGTTTTAGATTATGTTTCTGCCTAGTTCTGTCTCTAGTGCATATATGAAAGGTATGGTTTTAAAAGCATGTTTTATGATGATATTCAGAGATCTAATTAGAGGTTTTTGTGGTAGGAAAGCTAGAAAATGTTAGGAACATCAGGAGAAGCTGCTCAAAGGAATCGACCTGCAGGGACATCAAAGGCAGGGCCTAAACCAAAGAAAATTAAGCCTGAACAATTGCCTTATACCTTAAGGTATAATCACAGGAGTCCAGTTATCCAAGTCAGCAAAGTGGAATCTGACTGGTCAGATATCAATGACACAAACTTGGGCTAGTACAACTTTGAGGAGGCACATGCTGAAACAATTCAATGAGGATGCGATGACTAGAATGAAGAGGATTGGGAAGTCTGGTTTAGCTCATATCACTTTGTTTCCATTGTCAATCCAATGCCCAGAGTTGATCTTAATAGCTGCAAGTGCTTACAATCCTATTACCAGATAGCGAATGGATTCCCAGAATAATGTGATCATTGATCTTACTCCTCAAGCATTGCAAAGTATATTCAATGTTCCTGAACTAAAATCTTGGTGCAGTTGGATGAGGCAGAGGCCTTGGAGAAATATGGTCAGTATAAGGACTCCAATAAATCTTATTTGAACAAGAAGTGGTTGAAGACTGAAAATAAATCTTTAAACAACCTTGCAGACCAGCCAAAGAGGGCAGATTTCTACAAAGAGGTATCAGATATAATCATGATGTTGTCAAGAGTTTTTGGGAAAAGAGATATATTTCGGTTCAAGGAGTGGATGTTTCCTTTCATTCAGATAATTTTAAATGGAAAAGAACAGTTTGATTGGCCAATGATCTTATCAAATTCTATTCATAATCAACAGGGAAACATCAAAGAAACTAAGTGTTTCTTTATGACCTCTTATATTGTGTATGCAGCAGCAAGGTTGGGTATCTTCCCAGGTTTAAATAGAGTAGGGATAATGGGAGCCTTGGATGGATAGAAGAAAGTGTGGGAACACTATGACCAGTTGTCTCTAAAAGTTTCTGAGACTCAATTCAGAAGAGTCAATGATGCATTTATATATGTAGTCATTAATAAATTGAATGGAGATGTAGGGTATAGGTTGAGTCAAGAAGCCATGGCATTCATTGCTGAATGGGGATGTTGGTATATTCAATACCCCAAATTCACATATTTTAGGTTAGCTAGTTTTGAAGGCCATCCACATCTACTTCCAAGGTGCTACAATAAAAGAATAGTGTTAATGGAGTTTGTATATCAGGCTCTTGGAGTTAATGCTCGGTTTGGGATCAAACATAAAATTGGATGTCATAAGTTTCCCATGAAGTTGGGTGAATATAGTTGTCAACATCTAGTAGGAGCAAAGGTTGTTTGCAGGGAGCTAATACGGTTGAAATTGGGATTATACACAGCTCGTAAGTGTTTTGATCCGAAGGGTAAGATGTATGCCTTGTTTCCTTCAGTGTTTACCAGGCATTTCAATTTGCTAGAGGATTTTTGGAGTGACCGGCAAGATGAGTATGATCTAAGGAAGAAGGACTATGAAAGGCTATTTGTCGCACTCATGTCCGAGCTTGGTGTTAAAGAAAATATTCTTGACACATTGGTGGATGATGGAATAGTATTGGATCCATCCTATGAGGCTTTGAACATTGGCACCAAGAGTCTAGATCCAATTGACTCGGATAGTGAAGAAACCATTGATATTAAGCAGATCAAAAGGACAGTGTTGGATAGGAGTGTGCAATGGTTAGTGTTAAGAACCCAGACTCCTCAAGGACCAACCCCTAAAAGGGGTAAGGGATACAAGAGGATCAAAAGGAAGACACCTCCTAAAGAGCCTTTGGAGTTCTTTTCCCCAGATATTGATGAGATAGAACTTGAAGCAGTAGGGGATGAAGAGGAAGCACAAGAAGGGGATGTTCTAGTAGGATCTGCTGTTTCAACACCTACATTAGATGAGTCTTCCACACAAATCCCACTTAGAAAACAACAGAAAGGAGAAGTTAAAAAGGGAGCTCTTCATAGAATGGCTGAAATAGCTAAGGGAAAAGAAGTGGAGAAGGAGATTCATGAGGTTGGGATGGATTTAGATGAAACTGAGTCAGAGAAAGATATGCAAGAAAACATGCCTCTAGAGGAGGATATTGAGTAGGTTTTGACACAAGAAGAGCAATGGAAGCTGTTTGAAGAGGCGAAAAGAAATTTTGATGCAAGAGCTGCAGTGGAGAAATAAAAGGAAATTGATGCTAAGGTACAAGCTGATGCTATACTGCACCATCAACAGTTAAAAACTAGACAAAGTAAAGCCAAGGCAGCGGCTGATGAAGTAGAGAGATAAAGAAAGGAACAAGAACATGAACTCAAGGTCAAGGAAGAGAATGACAAGTTGGAACTGATACAGAAGATCCATGACCTTGAGGAGGAGAAGGCAAGGAACTAGAGGGAAAAGGAAATCTTGGTTGCTAGGTTGAAACTTGCAAAGGAAGTTCGCCAAAAGGAAGAAGGAGCAGAATAATTACAAAAGGAAAAAGAAGCCAAAGAGCTGGTTAAGAAAGAAGAAGAAGAACAAGCAAAGGCCGAAAAAATTAACGCTTTGGAGGCAGAAAGGTTAGAAAGGGAAAGACTAGAGGCCTTAGAAAAAGAGAAATTGGAAAGGGAAGCTCTAGAAAGAGAAAGAATAGAGAAGGAAGAATTAGAAAAGGAAAGGTTGGAAAAGGAAAAAGTGGAGAAAAATCAGCTGGAGGAAGAGAGGTTGAGGAAAGAAGAGGAAGATAAGAAAAGGGAAGAACAAAAGGATAGGGAAGAGGCTGAAAAGCTTGTGCAGATGCATGTACTGCAAGAACAACAAGAAAAATCAAGGGTTGACTCTCAACCTCAGGTAAATATGTAGCCACCTTCTACCATTACTTCCTCTTCCTCTATGATGACTACTGCTCCATGTGCTCCCACTTGGTTGAAACTAGACCTGCAGAAAAGGGCTGTAACACCTTCACAACCTCTCAATTGGGAGGATATGATGAAGCAGATCGAACAAGAAAGGCCCAAAAAGAAGGCCAAAATTCTACATTCTACCCAACTCACAGATAAAGGAGAGATTGTTGCTGAATGTACCATGCCAATGACAGAAAAGGAGGTAGGGGACATGCAGCTAATAGATTATCAGTTGAGTACTGTCAACTTGGGAAGGCCCACTATGAATCAACAGATGAACTTGACTGATGTGGTGGCTTCAACAACCAAGTCAAGAATGATCAAGCATAAATAGAAGAAAGATGAGTTGAAGGATCAATTGGATCAATTACATTCATTTTTGAAAAGTGTCTCCTCTCCGAGATCACAACAAGTAATGGCCCTTGAGACTCCTATTTTGTTAAGCAAGAAGGAGGTAGATGATTTGGTGTAGGTAAGAAGCAAAGCGGAGATGGTAGATATATGGATAGACAAATTGAATCGGGAAGTAGGTGAAGTTTTGGTTGAGGGTTTTGAAGTTTACAAAGGCACTGAGGAATTGATGAGAGAAATGCACCAATACATTGAAGCATCGAAAAAACAAGAAGAGGAGTATAAAGAGTATAGTCTAAAATTAGAAAAGGTTAGTGCATTACCTTTAACTACTCTTCTTGAACAGTCCATACTTGAGGATGAAAATAAAGATTTTGTTGGAAAAACCTCTCATATACTTTGATTCAAAGCAAATTTCTTGTGTAAACATAGAAATGAGGTTCAAGAGGCTGTTAATAATTTGACTGAGTAGTTTGAGGAACTGGAAGCAACCATTGCTATTATTGTAGATTTAAATGTATTAACAAAGGAAGGTACACCTTTGAGTCAAATAAAAGAGAAATGGGATGAAAGACTTAGAGGGCTCATGCAAAAAGAAGATGATGGAGAAGAATTGATGATAGATCGACTAATGGATGTAAAAGAAGAAATAAAAGCTACTAGAGGAGAGTTGACAAAGATGAAAGGTATGAGGGAGTTTGCTGCTGTAGAATTGGATCGAATCAAATTTGAAGATAGCTGGGTTGATGGGCCAAAATTAGATACATTACAACAAATCTTCACCAGTTATGATGAGTTCATCATAGATCCAGCTTCACATGCATAAATCTTCTGCATGTATGACCTTTTTCTTCTTTGCATGTTGCATGCAACACTGACAGTTGAGGCGCATGACATGTTTGTCTTCTGTTTTTCTATTCTCCAGTCAAACTGAATGTCTAATGTAAGAACTCAAGATCAAATTGATCTGAGTTTCCAAGAAAGTTTTTGTTCCTGAAAAGGTGGATAACCTAAAATAGAAGTGAAGTTGAAACTTTTTGTATAATCTATAAATACCCTGTGGGTATCATATTGTAAAGGTTCGGCTAATTGAGAATAGGATTGGCTTACCTAATTTTAGGAGATAGAATTTTGTAGTGATTACAGAGATACTTTGTACTTGATCTTTTTACAGTTAATAGAATTACAGGTTTTACGCAATATGGAATTACAATTGAGTTATTTTATTTGATAAGGCTAATAAGTTATAATCTATCTGAATGCCAGTGATTGTGCTGAAGCATGCTAGTTTCTTATGTGATGAAAGTCATTAGAAGAAACTAGATTTAAGGATTATCTTGTTAGATTATCATTGAATTGAAGTTATTAAAGTCTGTTGATCTATAATCTTGATGATGAATGAATGTGTGTTGTTTTGAAATCCTTGAAATATTTGTGAAGTGTAATTGTGAAGTTAATTAAGCACCTAAAATGTATGCAGTGGTATAGATTATGCTATAGATTGTGTCATCTTATGGTTTTCTTGATCTGATTGGAAGAAAATTCATTATTTGGAGATATATATCCTTATGCTAGATAAATTTGATTCATACTTACTGGTTTACCCCTTTTGATCTATCTTTTTCTTTTGTTTGAAACCCCATTGATTTACTAAAACAGTTCGGTAAAATGAGTCATCGCTTGAATCTTTTTGTTACCAACACAGGCCCCTTGAATATTACAGTTGCATGAACCGATTGAGTGACACCAGACAGTTGAGAACCAACTACCAGGACCTTGGGAGTTAGGCTACTACATGTTGTCTTTCTTTTTCAAGAGAAATAGAGTAGAAATATTATGTTTTAACGTTGTTTGTGTCATTTTCACCATCAACATAAATTGGCACTAGAAGGAGGGCCTGAAAAGAACAAGATGGCTCACATAGGGTCGTTCTCACCGGACAAATATAGAAGGATTCTCAGATCTTCTGCTGATCCTGAACCATTACAAGAATTACAAACCTCGGTCAAACCTAGACCTCGTGGTCATAGGGTAGAGATACCTACCTTGCCACCACCACTTACTCCGCCTGGATTTCCACCAATTCCACCTACGCCACCACCAGTTCAACCTACATCACCACCTCCAATTAAGCCTGTATCGCCACCAATTCAGCCTATACTTGCTCAACCAATCCCACCAATGGCTTATTTTGTGAATAATCCCTCCCCGTTAGGGACTATTCCTAGGGGATTCCATGATTTACCAAAGAACCCAAAGAAGTTCTGTCTGAAATACATGCATGGAGAATCAAGAAGTGCTTAGGAACATATACAAGCATTCAAAGATGCTTGCACACAAGCTCAGGTTGCTCACCAAGATGTGGTATGTAGATTATTTCCTTACTTTTTAGGAGATATGGCATATAATTGGTATCTAAATCTGCCCCAAGGATCTATTCTGGGTTGGATAGATTTAGAAAATGCTTTTATTAATCAATTCAGGGTTTATGTAGACCCTACAATATTATATCACCAATTTGCCACCATCAGAAAGTAACATCATGAACCACTGCCCTTGTTCAACACTAGGTTCCAAAGGATGTATCATAGGCTACAAGAGCCTTACTTAGTACCAGAGGGTATGGCCATACAAGTGTATCTAAGAGCTATTGATCCTTTGATTGGCCTGTTCTTGCAAAGAACTTATCAACCTAATGAGATATACTCTCTGTCTAAAATTTATCATCTGGGTATTAAATTGCAACAACAGATAAGTCTGCAATCCAAAGGTTTAGGAGCGGCTCTTCCTCCCATGAATTATTAGATACCTAATCCACCCTTATACAACACTGTCCCTTGGATGTCTTATTCCCAATATGGACCTGCATCTAAGTTGCAAGCTCCACCTACTGTGCCTTTCTTTGGAAATTTCATGCAAGATCCTTCCCATCAAACTCAACATCAGCCTCAAAATCAACCACAACAAATGGGAGGATCAACCCATGTCCATTCCCCATCCATAGTCCAAAATGTGCAGAATGAACAAACCGTTCAACTCACAAGTGAATTAGAGACTCTCAAGAAGACTCTCTCTCAGATGTCAAATGACATGGAACAACTTAGGCAAAACCCTCCTCCCAACAAAAACCAAAATTATAACAATCAGGGAGGGTATAACACTCAGGGAAATTACTCCAATCAAAACCAAAACCAGAACCAGAACACCAATCAGAATTTCCAGAATCAGAACTTCTCAAATCAAAATTATCAAAATCAAAACAAAGGATACAATCAGAGGTTCAGTAACAACAACAACAATAGGTAGTTGAATATTGGGCCTAACAATGGGGGAGTCCCCTATAATTATCAAATAGGTGAGGAAATACCACATATTGCTAATGTTGCTGATTTGAATTTTATGACCAATTGGTGTAGGCTGCATGATACAACAACACATTCTGAAGTCAATTGTCCATAAATGGAGAAAATTGTGAAAATTGCACAGGCTGATGCCCATCCTCCAGTAGGAAATTTCAATCATGACAATGGGCCAGTCAACACTGCCATGACTTATGAAACCATTGAAGAAAAATATCAACTCCCCATGCAAGGGGATAATGAGCCAGAGGAAGATGTCTATGATGCTCAAGCTTTCCAATCTAAGGGTGGTCACTTTCTAAGGAATCAGAATAAAGGGCCATTCACTACATCTACACCCCCTAAAAACATGGTTCCACCAAATCAGAATGCAGATAACAATCCACCTCCACCAAATGGACCTTCTGATTCTTAGAATAGAGGTAATTCACCCCCTTTTCCTAAATATCAAGTTAGGAAAGATTCAGAGTTTGATTTTGTTGCAGATTTACAAAGGCAAAAGACATCACTGTCTTTCTTTGACATCATGAAGTGGTGCCCAACTCAACGGGAGGTGGTATTAAAAGCTTTGGAAGAGGTAGATCACCTAAAAGGGAAAGGTAAGATGACTCTAGCAAAGGAGACAAATGTAGCTATGTACAAAGGTAAGACCAGTACCCCACCTTTCTTGTTAAGTTTAAGAATCTTTGGAAAGAATCTACACAATTGTTTGTTAGATTCTGGAGCATCAGGCAATGTCATGACTTTTTCGATTTGTAAAAAGTTAGGATTGAGTCCTATTCCAACCAATAAAAAGGTGATTCAATTGGATAAAACCGAAGTCAATGTTGTAGGTGAGTTGAAGAACATGCATGTGTAGGTTGGATCAGATCCAAGGATCTAGACCTATATAGATATCCAAGTAGCTGATATCCCATAAACTTACGGTATGCTCTTAAGTCAAGAGCTAATGAAAAGCACAGGGGGGTATCTGTCCTTGGACTTCTCGCACATTTGGTTACCATGGAAAGGAGTTTCCACATAGATAAGAATTGAAAGTGAACCTAGGCTCAAACACATGATCACATAATATGATGCTTCAAATGAAGTAGCATTCTTTGAGACTAAGATAGATGTTTACAAACAAGAGGAAGTCCTTACTTTATCTGTAATTAATCCTGAGGATAATTTGCTCTTAGAACATAGTGATTCCATGATCTGCATCAACCAACAGGTTCTAGTAAGAAAGTTGCAACAAGATAGGCTGGTTTTAGGAGGAGGCACTGACTTGAGTAGTTTACTACTCCCTAATTGGTGTAGGATTCACTATCATAACCATTCGGAATTAACATGTCAGTCATGCCTAGATATTCTAAGTTATGTAGATCAACCCCAACAAAAATGCCAGGAGGAATCTGTGACTCCCATCAATGAGTTCTCTTTCAAAGTTAAGGATGCAACCATTCTTACACGGGCTAGTCTTTCTCAATAGGAAGGCCTTTCACCAAAAGAATAGACTCAAGTTGTTTGTTCTGAAGTTCAAAAGGAAGTTGAGATGTCCCAATTCCTATTTGATACACCGGCCCCACATACTTTTCCAATACCCAAGGAATTGATAAGAAGTGAGTTGGATTGTAATTTGACTCAAGAGGGTGTTTAGGAAGTAATTCCTGGACAGGCTGAAAACATAGGAAAATCCTCAACTCAACTTTGTCTCGAGTTACATTATGATAAATAGCTAAAGTTCGAGCTGCCACATGTCACAAGTTAGTCATCCCTTGTTATACCTAAGAAGAAGGAACTTTCAACCAAATACCAGTTATGGACTCTTAAATTTGATGGTTCTAAATCTAAAGCAGGAAGTGGAGCAGGGATTGAACTAACTAATCCAAAAGGGAAGACTTATTTTGCTTCTTACAGATTGCAGTTTGGATGCACGAATAATATGGCAGAGTATGAAGCCCTTGCTCGTGGGCTTATGTTTACTCATAAGAAGAAGGTTACTTTACTGCTATTACAGTGATGGGAGATTCTGAGGTGATTGTGAAACAGGTACGTAGCCAATACACATGCCATAACAAAAGATTGGCTGCATATAGAAACAGGGTTTGGAATTTGATTGAAGATTTTGATGCCTTTCAGATTACTCTTATCCCAAGGGAAGCTAACCAAATTGCAGATGCTCTTGCTGTTGCTGCTAGTACATTAGAGCCTATGCAAGATTTGAATTTTAAGAGGTTTTCAGTGGAGTTGATTTCGGTCCCAACTGTTCCCGATAATGTCAAACACTTTCAGATATTTAATGATGATCAACGTATATTGGCCTTTTTGGAAAATTCTGATGTTTTTGAAGGGCAGATAATTGATGAATGTGACAGAGATCAGGGAGATTGGGATCCGAAAAATAATAGTCCAGAAGGGATATTGGATTTAAAGAGCAATAACATCCCAAAAGGGATGATAGCATTAGAAAGAATATTTGATTTAGATCCACAAGCTTATCAAAGAGTGCCTACAAAGAGTGAGGGAGGTAAGTATGAATCTGTTAATTTGACTCAAACAGGCCCAGAAAGGAATGTTCTTATAAGGAAGACTTGTCCCTAGGAAATTAAGGATGAAATGATCAAAGTCTTGAAGCAGAATATTGAAGCTATTGCTTGGAGCTATGATGACTTGAAAACTTTTGATACATCTGTGATCACTCATATAATTCCTCTTAAGCCAGAAGCTAAGCCATTTCACCAAAAGCAACGCCCGGTTAATGCATTAATTGAGCCTCTAATTTAGAAAGAAGTGCATAAAATTTTGGCTGCAAGAATAATCTTTCCAGTTAGACACTCTACTTGGGTGGCTAATCTAGTTCCTATAAGGAAGAAGAATGGTGAAATCAGGTTATGTGTGGATTTCAGGAATTTAAACAAGGCCTCTGAGAAGGAAAACTATGCATTACCTTCCCTTGATGAAGTATTGCAAAAGGTTAATGGATCTCAAATGATGTCTTTCTTGGATGGGTATTCAGGATACAATCAGGTCCTTGTAAGTCATGAGGATAGGATGAAGATTGCTTTCACTACAAAATGGGGCACGTTTGCCTACAGAAGAATGCCTTTTGATCTCATCAATGCTGGTGCTACTTTCCAAAGAGCAATGGATGTAGCTTTTAAATATATGATAGGAAAATGTATAATCATCTATGTAGATAATTTGACCATCTTCTCTAAGAATAGAGAAGATCATGCTGCTGACTTGGAAAAGGTGTTAAAGAAGTGTATAAGTTATGGTGTTTCTCTCAACCCAAAGAAGTGTGTATTTGGAGTATCTGAAGGGAAGCTCTTGGGTCACATTATTTCTGAGGAAGGAATATCCATAGATATAGATCAAGTAGAGGCCATCTTGAAATTGACAAAGCCAGGTAGCAAGAAGGAGATGAGGTATTTCTTTGGAAGGACCAATTTTGTTAGGAAGTTTATAACAGGGTTTGCAGAGATTGTCAAACCCCTCAATGAAATGATGAAGAAAGATGTAAAAATTGAGTGGACTAAAGAAGCTAAGTCTGCTTTCATGTAGATCAAACAATCTATATCTGAGGCACTTTTTTTGACAAGCCCAGATTATTTAAAGCCCTTCTACATTTATTCTTTTGCTTTTGAACATTCATGTGCAACAGTTTTGACGCAGAGAAGAGAAGAGAATGAGGAGAGACCTATTGCTTTTATGAGCTCTCCTTTTAAAAATGCAGAAGTGAGGTATTCCTCAATAGAAAAACAAGCCTTTGCATTGGTGCAAGCAGTGAAGAAGTTCAAGCACTACACAATCCGAAGTCAAGTGATGGCCATTGTTCCAGATCCAGCTGTGAAATCTCTTCTGATGCAAAGTGAACTAGGGGAACGAAGAGGAGAATGGATGGCCATTTTACAAGAATTTGACCTAGAATTTCACCCAATGAAACTTGTTTGAGGCCAAGGTTTGTGAAAGGTGATGACAAAAGTGGACAAAAGTATTACTTGTCAACAATACATGGTTCAATCATTCACAAAGGATCCCTGGTATATAGATTTAGTTTTCTTCCTCCTCAATAATAAGTGTCGAGAAAGAATGAATGCTACTCAAAGGAGAGCATTGAGGATGAAGAGCGCCCATTACATGCTCAAAGGGGGATCAATCTACAGGAAGAATTTTCAAGGATTCTATCTACGCTGTTTGGATCAGCAAGAAGCAAAGCATGCCATAAGAGAGTTTCATGGAAGGCATGGAATAGGACATGGATCAGCTGATGCTTTGGCTCATCAGATTTTAAGATCAGGCTATTATTGGCATTATGTGTTTAGAGATGCACATCAACACTGCAGGACTTGTCATGTATGCCAAATCTCTGCATCTAGAGAAAGAAATCCTGCAATGCCCCTACAACCGGTATATGAGGTAAGGCCATTTGCCCAATGGGCACTTGATTTTGTAGGTGTAATTAATCCAAATTCTTCCGTAGGTCATAAATTCATCTTGACTGCAACTGATTACTACACACGTTGGACGGAGGCCTTGCCTTGCAAGAATAGTACCATAGAGGTGGTCATCAAGTTTCTGACTGAGAACATCACAACCAGGTTTGGAGTTCCATTTGCTCTGGTATGTGATAATGGCCTTGCTTTTTCTTCTGCTGAGTTTATTTCATGGGCCTATGAACATAAAATTGTTTTGAAATATTCTTCCAATTATTACCCTTAGGGGAATGGAGTGGCTGATTCCACAAATAAGAACTTATTGGAAGTTATAAATTTTTTTTTAGAAAGTAACCCTAGGGATTGGCACACCCAGTTGAGATTTGCCTTATGGGCAGATCGAACCAGAATCAAAGCAGCCCTAGGGAATTCACCTTTTTACCTCTATTTAAGGATTAAACGTATCATTATTATCATTGTTAAAAACTTGAAGAGCAAGGAAGAGCAGTGGCAAAGTTTGTTTGAGCAAATCGATTGAACGAGGAGAAGATTATTGCTTAAGAATTAGTTCAGAAGGTTAGCCAGGTTCTTTTGTTTTTGAGGTAGGGTTTCTTATCATTTTTATTCTTCATTTATTTACTGTTGCGTGTTTGGTGTTTGCTTGTGCTTTGAATCATTTCGTTTAAACAAATTCGTGGTTCTTAGTAATTTTGTTTGAGTAGGTTCTTGCTTCATTTGTTTGTCTGGTTTTTTTTTGTTTCTTTTACTTTTTGTTTTTGATTCTTTGTGTTTTAGGGCATGATCGCTTTCACGTTTTAATCGTGATTGCGTCATGCTATTTTGATTTGTTGTAAGTTAGATTAAATTTAGGTTTTAAATGCTGACAGGTAGATTAGTGATTTTACAGTGAGGTAGATTAAGGATTTACAGTGAGTTAGGGATTAGATTCATCATTTTTTTTAGGGTTTTGTCACGTATTCAGTCTGGTAAAATGCCAAGGTTTAAAATTTGTGCCCTAGTTTTATCGTCTTTTGTTAGATTAGGGTTTTTATGTGTTTTTGTGATCACTTTTAAAGGTTAAATCATGATGCCCTAAAATACGGTCGCTCTTGGTCATATGGGGATGGTTTTATCGAGTCCTAGGTTAGCCCCATGTCGTTTTGCAAATCCCCTATTTTGGAACCATGAAGTTGTGTGTTAAGTCGATGAAATCTTTGATGACGTCATGGTCAACCTTGGCGGAGACGGGATCAAAATCGATCTTGAAATTGAGAATTCTATTTTTGCAAAAGGTATCGATTCCGTTTCCATCTCGTCTCCGGATTCACGTATAATGAGAAGTATTCTTTTGAAATAACGATAACCTAGACGGAAGCGGAGGAAGAATGGAAATAGAATATGAAAATATAAGAATTTAAAGGAAAACTAAATTCTTTTTTCATTCCGATCCTGGTTCCGACCACCTTCTCGATCCCGACTCCGAGCCCGTTCATTGTTAGTGAAATATCTATATCAGTTTTGGCTCCGAGTCCGGTAGTGCTGTAAAAGAGATGTTTTAGATTATGTTTCTGCCTAGTTCCACCTCTAGTGCATATATGAAAGGTATGGTTTTAAAAGCATGTTTTATGATGATATTCAGAGATCTAATTAGAGGTTTTTGTGGCAGTAAAGCTAGAAAATGTCAGGAACATCAGGAGAAGCTGCTCAAAGGAATCGTCTTGCAGGGACATCAAAGGTAGGGCCTAAACCAAAGAAAATTAAGCCTGAACAATTGCCTTATACCTTAAGGTATAATCACAGGAGTCCAATTATCCAAGTTAGCAAAGTGGAATCCGACTGGTCGGATATCACTGACACAAACTTGGGCCAGTACAACTTTGAGGAGGCACATGCTGAAACATTCAATGAGGATACGACACCTAGAATGAAGAGGATTGCGGAGTCTGGTTTAGATCATATCACTTTGTTTCCATTGTCAATCCAATGCCCAGAGTTGATCTTAACAACTGCAAGTGCTTACAATCTTGTTACCAGAAAGTGCATGGATTCCCAGAACAATGTGATCATTGATCTTACTCCTCAAGCATTGCAAAGTATATTTAATGTTCTTGATCCTAAAAGCTTGGCGCAGTTGGATGAGGCAGAGGCCTTGGAGAAATATGGTCAATATAAGGACTCCAATAGATCTCATTTGAAAAAGAAGTGGTTGAAGACTGAAAAGAAATCTTTAAGCAAGCTTGTAGACCAGCCAAAGAGGGCAAATTTCTACAAAGAGGTATGAGATATAATCATGATGTTGTCAAGAGTTTTTGGGAAAATAGATACATTTTGGTTCAAGTAGTGGATGTTTCCTTTCATCCAGATAATTTTAAATGGAAAACAATAGTTTGATTGGCCTATGATTTTATCAAATGCTATTCATAATCAACAGGGAAACATCAGAGAAACTAAGTGTTTCTTTATGACCTCTTATATTGTGTATGCAACAACAAGGTTGGGTATCTTTCCAGGTTTAAATAGAGTAGGGATAATGGGAGCCTTGGATGGACAGAAGAAAGTGTGGAACATTATGACCAGTTGTCTCTAAAAGCATCTGAGACTCAATTCAGAAGAGTCAATGATGCATTTATATATGTAGCCATTAATAAATTGAATGGAGATGCAGGGTATAGGTTGAGTCAAGAAGCCAGGGCATTCATTGCTGAAAGGGGATGTTGGTATATTCAATACCCCAAATTCACATATTTCAGGTTAGCTAGTTTTGAAGGCCATCCACATCTACTTCCAAGGTGCTGCAATAATAGAATAGTGTTAATGGAGTTTATATATCAAGCTCTTGGAGTTAATGCTCGGTTTGGGATCAAACATAAAACCGGATGTCATAAGTTTCCCATGAAGTTGGGTGAATATAGTTGTCAACATCTAGTAGGAGCAAAGGTTGTTTAAAGGGAGCTAATACAGTTGAAATTGGGATTATACACAGCTCGTAAGTGTTTTGATCCAAAGGGTAAGATGTATGCCTTGTTGCCTTCAGTGTTTACCAGACATTTGAATTTGCTAGAGGATTTTTGGAGTGACCGGAAAGATGAGTATGATCTAAGGAAGAAGGATTATGAAAGGCTATCTGTCGCACTCATGTCTGAGCTTGGTGTTAAAGAAAATATTCCTGACACATTGGTGGATGATGGAATAGTATTGGATCCATCCTATGAGGCTTTGGACATTGGCACCAAGAGTTTGGATCCAATTGACTGGGACAGTGAAGAAACCATTAATATTAAGCGGATCGAAAGGACAGTGTTGGATAGGAGTGTGCAATGGTTAGTGTTAAGAACCCATACTCCTCAAGGACCAACCCCTAAAAGTGGTAAGGGATACAAGAGGATCAAAAGGAAAACACATCCTAAAGAGCCTTTGGAGTTCTTTCCCATAGATATTGATGAGATAGAACTTGAAGCAGCTGGGGATGAAGAGGAAGCACAAGAAGGGGATGTTCTAGTAGGATCTGCTGTTTCAACACCTACATTAGGTGAGTCTTCCACACAAATCCCACTTACAAAATAGCAGAAAGGAGAAGTTCAAAAGGGAGCTCTTCATAACATGGCTGAAATAGCTAAGGGAAAAGAAGTGGAGAAGGAGATTCATGAGGTTGGGACGGATTCAGATGAAATTGAGTCAGAGAAAGATATGCAAGAAAACATGCCTCTAGAGGAGGATATTGAGCAAGTTTTGACACAAGAAGAGCAATGGAAGCTATTTGAAGAGGCGAAAAGAAATTCTGATGCAAGAGTTGCAGTGGAGAAACAAAAGGAAATTGATGCTAAGGTACAAGCTGATGCTATACTGCACCAGCAACAATTAAAAACTAGACAAAGTAAAGCCAAGGCAGCGGCTGATGAAGTAGAGAGACAAAGAAAGCAACAAGAACATGAACTCAAGGTCAAGGAAGAGAATGACAAGTTGGAACTGATACAGAAGATCCATGACCTTGAGGAGGAGAAGGAAAGGAAACAGAGGGAAGAGGAAATCTTGGTTGCTAGGTTGAAATTTGCAGAGGAAGTTCACCAAAAGGAAGAAGGAGCAGAACAATTACAAAAGGAAAAAGAAGCCGATGACCTGGTTAAGAAAGAAGAAGAAGAAGAAGCAAAGGCCAAAAAACTTAAGGCTTTGAAGGCAGAGAGGTTAGAAAGGGAAAGACTAGAGGCCTTAGAAAAAGAGAAATTGGAAAGGGAAGCTCTAGAAAGAGAAAGAATAGAGAAGGAAGAATTAGAAAAGGAAAGGTTGGAAAAGGAAAAAGTGGAGAGAAATCTGTTGGAGGAAGAGAGTTGAGGAAAGAAGAGGAAGACAAGAAAAGGCAAGATCAAAAGGATAGGGAGGAGGCTGAAAAGCTTGTGCAGATGCATGTATTGCAAGAACAACAAGAAAAATCAAGGGTTGACTCTCAACCTCAGGTAAATATGCAACCACCTTCTACCATTACTTCCTTTTCCTCTATGATGACTACTGCTCCATGTGCTCCCACTTGGATGAAACTAGACCTGTAGAAAAGGGCAGTAACACCTTCACAACCTCTGAATTGGGAGGATATGATGAAGGAGATCGAACAAGAAAGGCCCAAAAAGAAGGCCAAAATTCTACATTCTACCCGACTCACAGATAAAGGAGAGATTGTTGCTGAATGTGCCATGCCAATGATAGAAAAGGAGGTAGGGGACATGCAACTAATAGATTATCAGTTGAGTACTGTCAACTTGGGAAGGCCTACTAGGAATCATTAGATGAACTTGATTGATGTAGTGGCTTCAACAACCAAGTGAAGAATGATCAAGGATAAACAAAAGAAAGATGAGCTGAAGGCTCAATTGGATCAATTACATTCATTTTTGAAAAGTGTCTCCTCTTCGAGATCACAACAAGTAATGACCATTGAGACTCCTATTTTGTTAAGAAAAAAGGAGATAGATGATTTGGTGCAGGTAAGAAGCAAAGCAGAGATGGTAGACAGATGGATAGACAATTTGAATCAGGAAGTAGGTGAAGTTTTGGTTGAGGGTTTTGAAGTTTACAAAGGCACTGAGGAATTGATGAGAGAAATGCACCAATACATTGAAGCATTGGAAAAACAAGAAGAGGAGTATAAAGAGTATAGTCTAAAATTAGAAAAGGTTAGTGCATTGCCTTTAACTACTCTTCTTGAACAGTCCATACTTGAGGATGAAAATAAATATTTTGTTGGAAAAACCTCTCGTATACTTCGATTCAGAGCAGATTTCTTGTGTAAACATAGAAATGAGGTTCAAGAGGTTGTTAATAATTTGACTGAGCAGTTTGAGGAACTGGAAGAGGGCATTGCTATTATTGTAGATGTAAATGTATTAACAAAGGAAGGTATGCCTTTGAGTCAAATAAAAGAGAAATGGGATGAAAGACTTCGAGGGCTCATGCAAAAAGAAGATGATGGAGAAGAATTGATGATAGATCGACTAATGGATGTAAAAGAAGAAATAAAAGCTGCTAGAAGAGAGTTGACAAAGATGAAAGGTATGAGGGAGTTTGCTGCTGCAGAATTGGATAGAATCAAATTTGAAGATAGTTAGGTTGATGGGCTAGAATTAGATACATTACAGCAAGTCTTCGCCAGTTATGATGAGTTCATCATAGATCCAGCTTCACATGCATAAATCTTCTGCATGTATGACCTTTTTCTTCTTTGCATGTTGCATGTAGCACTGAAAGTTGAGGCGCATGACATGTTTCTCTTCTATTTTTCTATTCTCCAGTTGAACTGAATGCCTAATGTAAGAACTTAAGATCAAATCGATCTGAGTTTCCAAGAAAGTTTTTGTTCCTGAAAAGGTGGATAACCTAAAATAGAAGTGAAGTTGAAACTTTTTGTATAATCTATAAATACCCTGTGGGTATCATATTGTAAAGGTCGGCTAATTGAGAATAGGATTAGCTTACCTAATTTTAGGAGATAGAATTTTGTAGTGATTACAGAGATACTTTGTACTTGATCTTTTTATAGTTAATAGAATTACAGGTTTTATGCAATATGGAATTACAATTGAGTTATTTTATTTGATAAGGCTGATAAGTTATAATCTATTTGAATGCCAGTGATTGTGCCGAAGCATGCTAGTTTCTTATGTGATGAAAGTCATTAGAAGAAACCAGATTTAAGGATTATCTTGTTAGATTATCATTGAATTGAAGTTATTAAAGTCTGTTGATCTATAATCTTGATGATTAATGAATGTGTGTTGTTTTGAAATCTTTGAAATATTTGTGAAGTGTAATTGTGAAGTTAATTAAGCACCTAAAATGTATGCACTGGTATAGATTATGCTATAGATTGTGTCATCTTATGGTTTTCTTGATTTGATTGGAAGAACATTCATTATTTGGAGATATATGTCCGGATGCTAGATAAATTTGATTCATACTTACTGGTTTACCCCTTTTGATCTATCTTTTTCTTTTTTTTGAAACCCCATTGATTTACTAAAACAGTTCGGTAAAATGAGTCATCACTTGAATCTTTTTGTTACCAGCATAGGCCCCTTGAATATTACAGTTGCATGAACCGATTGAGTTACACCAGACAATTGAGAACCAACTACCAGGACCTTGGGAGTTAGGCTACTACATGTTGTCTTTCTTTTTCAGGAGAAACAGATTAGAAATATTTTGTTTTAATGTTGTTTGTTTCATTTTTACCATCAATAGGTTTCTTTTTCATGCTTTTATAAGCATGCACATTTATTGTAATCATTAAAATAATTTCAGAACCATTCGGGTTAATACATTGCACATATCAATGCTCTTTTGGATTCAATCTTTTCGCTTTTGGTTGTATAGAAAATTAGTTGCTTTGATCTTTCTTTTGTGATAGGATAATTGCTTGTAGGTGATTTTTGGGTGCTGTGGAGTTCAATCATCAACTTCAACAATACATACATACATACATACATACACTTATTAGTTATTCTATATCAAATTTCTTTATTTTAGCTATAGATAGGTTTTTATGTACTTTTGGATATACTTATATACAACTTAAAATGTTCTTTTGGAACTATTTATACCAATATGATTTGGTTATATATAACACCAATGATTATGGATAGATTTTTATGATGTGCAAGTATTTTTTTGTCTATCCTAACTTTATAACAACATAAAGGTCTATTGTATAGTTCTACTAATTTCTATTCTTGGTTGTATACATCATTACCATATGTGTAAAATATGATTTAAAGCTATTTAGGATGAGTAATGGCGTTCTTCCATTATTATACTAGCAATATGATTACAAAAGTATTTATGAACATCAATTGCTTAATCCATTACAAGAACACTTTTGAAAGGGTATGGACTTGGAAACTTTGTATGATTGTATATTCATTATTTTGAGATATCTATAAATTTATTTAAGATATATTTGGAGTGAACGGTCTTTTATTAGTCTATCCATGTGAATAGATTGATACCTGGGCATGTGTAGGAAGATGGGGGACCAAAAGGCAGTCTTAAGTAGCCACTTTTTGAAATTGGGAAAGACTAATCTTTGATGAGAAATTGAAGATAGTTATGCTAAAAAATTGAAGATTCAACAAGAACAAGAATTATAGTGCTCTGAGTCTGCCTTGAAAACTACTATTTTTTTAAATGGTGGAGACTAAGGGGTTCAAAAAGTGGAAGCACACAAAGTGCTCCTATTTCTGTCAAAAAAATATAACATAGCATTTGGTGTGCTCCCCCTAAAATGTTAATTTTTTTTAGTATTCTAAAAATCGCTTTAGCGAGAAATTAGCTTACACCATGTAGTTTATGATTGATTTTTCTACTATTTTTTTAATGAATATATGATATTTTACTAATTTTCAAAGTGGACACATCCTGAAAAATAGAAAATTGAGCATGCTCTCCCCTTAATTTTTTTTGGAAACTAATTGAAAAACATTTTTTTAATGTACAAATAATAGAGTATAGTTTGTAATTTAATTTTTTTTTTTTTCAATGAATGTGTAAAAAATGAGATAAAAAACACCATACATATTTTTTTGACAAAAAATGGAGACACTAGCAAAAGAAATTAAAGATCAAAACCTTAAAATATTTGAAATGTGAAAAAAATTACATGATTAGAAAGCTAACAAAGAGCTTGACATTACTACATAATTTTATTGACTTGACATTAAAACACATGCAAACATGATGAGGAGCACACTCAAGATTGTGTAATTTTTTTTACAATTTTTAAAACCACATTTTTGGATGTTGAAATTTTAGTCCAACCCCTTGGGTTGGAAGCCCAATAAAAATCCAACCCTAAGGGTTGAAAATTCCCAAGGAAAACTATAATGTGAGCATGCTATTATGAAGAAAAATATATCACAAAAACATGAGCACATTATAACATGCTCATGTTTATGTGAAGAAGAAGTCTCTTTATATAAGAAAGTAAATGTCCATATATTTACATTTATTTATTTATAATTATTAATTTTTCTAATTATTAAGGGAAAAAAATAGCTTTTAGTGCTTTATGGTATCAAAGTTTAGGTTCACAATCTAGGATCTTAGAGCCTACAAATTTTTCCTTCTAGTCTAGCTAAAATTTTAATTTCCTTGTACACAAATATAAGAGGATCCAATAAATGAGTTAGAAGGGAAAACATAGATAAAATTTTAACCCGAATTGGAGAGAAATCCTCTACCCAATCACCTTAGCATGAAGAGATATGGCTCTCAAATACTAAGACCTTGGAAATAGCCTTAGGTAAAGTGAAACACTACTATATTTGACTACAAATTTTGACGAATGTTTGGTGACATTTCAACAAAATATTGTTGAATTACTGATGAAACACTATTTTAAATTTTATCACTGTAACGACAAATGTTTATTTGTCGAAACCACAACCCAACATCGTCGGTCAGTGCCATGGAAAATTTTGGTGGTTTTCATCACAAAATCAACTTAATTTCATCCATCTATCGACGACAAAAACACAAAAACGTTGCAGAGTGCCCATTTAAAAGCATCGAAAAAATAACAAACATTCGTTGTTTTTTCGATGAGGTGGAGTTGCCAATACGATGAAAATTTTGTCGCGGGTACAAAAACCTCGTCGAATGTTTTTGTCTTTTGTTGGATGATGTTTGTCGAAATTGCAACGAAACATTGGTGTTTTTTAAATTTTTATTTATTTATCTGCCACCATAGTGAAGCCAATTAGGGCATTTAGGTAAGCCAACAATGCACTTTTGAGTATGCAATCAAGCCTTTGCAAGAAATTATCACTTGTGATGTCACACATCTGGTACAATATCCTACTTGGAGAACCATGAGTGTATGATCATGATGGCATTTACCATTTTAAAGCACAAACATAGATAATACATAATGACAAGTGGAAACTTAACCTCCTTGAGTTAACATCACAAGACAAACTAGCTTTGGTCTCATAGTCCACAAATGCACCTACACAAGAAAGTACACACAATAATAGTGCTCACAAATATGCCAACCCCATTGCAACAAGAAAGGTTCAACAAGATATTGCAGCTATACGAAGACATCTTTGAAGAATGCAAGTCCAATACAATATGCAATATAACAGCAAATCAATTTGAAAATGTCCTCTCCTAAATATATATTTGTATCACAATTATATTAGGAGAATGATTAACTTCAACATCAAACCCAAGAGCTACTAAATCAAGGCAAGATCTAACCTAGCTCTTCACCATGGAGCAGCCCAATAGTCCATGCACATAAGAAGGATGATGCCTAGAGCCTGTTCATTGACAATCACACACTCGAAAAGATCATAGTGAGAAAAAAATAACCTTTGTCATGCATCAATGACTTGTTGGACCAATTTCAAAGTGCATAATACTTCGCCAAGACTAACCTCAAATTAGAATACCCTTAAGTACTAGCTCAAACTAAAGTTATTTGGAAAAAATATTTCAAAACCAAGGATTGTATGAATAGATGGCATAATGGGCTAGCCAAATTCATGTTCCTAATGAATGATATCCTACAGACCTTCACCAATTCCATCATTGTCTACTTAGACGACATCCACCTCTTTAGAAAAACTTAGGAGGAGTACATGGAGAAAATCTCATGTATACTAGATACAATACACCAATTCAAGTTGCAAGCCAACCTCAGAAAATGCACTTTTGGAGCCACATAGATTTAGTACTTGGGCTACATCATTGACCATGCCAATATACATGTAGACCTTAGCAGAATCAATCCAATTTGAGATTGACCAACACAACATAGCCTCATTGACTTGTGCAATTTCCTCAAACTTGCCAACTTCTATCCCAAATTTGTTCTTGGTTTCTCACATTGCATGGTCACTCAATAAAATCATGCACACCAAGACACCATTCTCATGGAATCCTATACAAAATTCCTTTGAGGAGCTCAAGCAATCTCTCTACAAAATGCCTAACATAGCACACCCCTTTGAAATTCAGACTAATGCATCTAACTACGCACTCCACCCCATATGCATGAACATTAGATCATGTATCATTCTGAGACTTTCAATATCACTCTACCTATGAAAAGGAGTTGTATGCCACCATAGAAGCTATCAAGAAATGGTGCCACTGCATCTTGGGTAAGGAGAGAATCATTCACACCCATCATAACCTACTTTAGTTCTTACATACATAAAGCAAATTGGAAAACATCCTTATAGCAGTTCCATCAAGTGATCAAGCAAAATAAGAGGGAGGACAAGGAAATAATTTGTCTTAGTAGACTACCAGTTCAGGTACTCAATACAATGTTGAACTCGCGCAACCACAACTTCTCAAACTAGGAGAAATTTTATCCAACAAACACAAACTTTGTGAAAACCTATGCCAAACTTGTGCAAACTAAATAGGTTGCCACATTGTACTTGTCCAACAAGATTCTCTACAAGCCTGGACATATTTGTGTCCTAAATGAAATGCTTTACATAAAGACAATACCTTAGAAGATAGAAGGGAAGACTTGGTAAGAATAGCTGTGATTTTCAATTTAGTACATAGTAATTTTACTATGGTATTGTTAGACAAGTATGACCCTTGCATTTTACTTTAATGGTACTTGTTAGTGCTTTTGATAATTGAACTCTTTATGTTAAAAAATAAATTCAGCTGCAACTATCTTAGACAAAAGTAATTTGGTGAAATATGATTGAAAAATTGGATATTTCTAGGTTAATGATCTAGGACGAATAGCTAGTTATTACTACATCACTCATGGGACAATGGTTAATTATAATGAGCACTTGAAGCCAACAATGGGTGATATTGAGCTATGCCGATTGTTTTCATTAAGTGAAGAGTTTAAATATGTGACAATAAGAGAAACCACAACCAAAACACCAGTGAAGATATTGAGTTCACCAAGGCTTTGAAATTTTTTTGAAACCCTAGTCAGATCAGGTGAAGAGAGCAAGAGTTTTAGATAATAACAGTCATAACAATATCTAAGCATAATCATTGAAGCTACAACAAGGGGAATTTCATTGATGACAGTAGCTAAAAGACCATGAAATTTAAAAGATCATCAATAGAGGACAGGTTTCTTGCAAGATTTTTACATCAGATCACCTATTAATGGGCACCAAGGATGATACAAAATAGAGATAAATGACTGCGATAATGAAAAAAGGGAAATAATGAAATGAAGACTAATCAATAAAGACATTAGATCATTGAAGAGGATAATCATAGGTCTTTGTGACTACCATAAGAGGTCATTAGTTGATGAGAAGATAGTATAGTCCAAGCATAAAGATGCATGACAATAAAATGGAATGTGAAAGAAAAGGTATGCAAGTGTAGGGTATAAATATGATCAAATGACCAGTGATATTTTTGACATGACAAAGATTGAATTGGAAATCTACAAGTCTCAAGAGGGCAGAGTATTCAAGTCACATCCAATGTGATTAAGACAGTGACTGTGAAGAAGGAAAGGGGCAATGGTTTATGGTAGTCACCTTACATTGAAAAGGGTGCAAATATTATTCAATGGATATAATTAGCTCCGACAATGAATTGTGTTCAAAGAGAATTAACAAATACCTTATGTATTAAACCCTAGGGTTTGTAAGAAGGTGACACTTAAAGGCATTCTTATGCAATGACATACAAAAGGAACAATGTTGAGAGAACAAATGCAAGAAAACATATCATAGAGCATGAGTCATAGAGCATGAAGTTTTTTGTGGAAAGACTTGTGGCATGAAATTTTTGTGGACAGACTTGGAGGCATGAATCATATGAGGACATGAGTCTTAGGTTTTACATGCTAAATTTAAAGACATGGAAAGTGAGGAAAAATATTCAATGGTGGACAACGATCACCAAGATAGTCATGATGATATTCCAAGGATAAAAGAAAAATACTAAGTGACCTTGTGAAGTTGAAAGGATAGTTTTTTATGACTAATAACCTATGAAAATGGCATGATTTAAAGATAGTTACAAGGCAAGTGCAACAAGGAAGTGGGTGAACCCACAAAAGTGGTTTACAATTCGAGTGAGGAAGGAAAACTTCCAAAAAACTCACCCATGCAAAACAAATTCGTTTTGGGGGGTTCGAACGAACTCAAGGTTCAAAAGAACCCCAAAGGGGTTTGCTAAAAACCAGGGTTCAAGCGAACCCATTTGAATGTGGTAACCCAAATTTCCCATTGTGGAAAGGGGGTTCGATCGAACCCTAGGTCGAGAAAACTAGGGTTTGAGCAAACCCCCCTTTTCCCACCTTCCCACCCTCTGACACAAAAAGACTCTAGATTTTTGCCCTTCAAAGCTCGGGTTGAGGATGAAAATGGAGGAGAATTTAAAAATCCAACTAGAAGATGGTAATCCTCAGAATGAGCTATCCAACGAATATAATTTTAATATGTTTTGGTTTTATTATGTATGTGTTTTTTTAGTTTATTAAACATAGGTTTTTCACCGAAGATCAAACTCTCTGTTCTGCACATGTGGAAAAATAGCAGATTATCAAAATAAAATTTTGAAAAATATGTTCAGGTTGGAAATTGATGTCCTTGATCCATTAAAAAATAATAATTGAATTTTGATACAAATAGAAAAAGTTATACCGTATACGGTCCACCTATGTTTGAGTTGTAATTGGTTTGACTTAGAAACTTGATTAAGGAAAAAATATTCAATAAAACACTATAAAACCAAATGAAAGTGCTAGATATCATAGTCACAAATCTAAATTCGAAAAAATTAGAATTTTATCCTTCATACAAAAAAAAATTATGTTGTATACGGTGAGCGTCACTCCTTAAAAATGTTGTTTTTAAAAAAAAACTAGTTTTCGAAGGAGATGGAAAAATAAGTGCAATTTGATTCCATAATTTTTGAAAAAAATATTTTTAGAATCTATAGAAAAAATGTGATGAGACTCTAGTTTGAATCATCTTCAAATTCCTCATGGTTTAGCAGCTATAGGTGCCCGAATGTGAAGATTTTGTTAAAAATAATAATTTCAGTGTCCAGTTTGGCCAAAAATTGTAAACCACTATTGTGGGATCACCCAAGTCAAAAGCACGAAAAGATAGTCACAAATGGACAAACCATATATTTGCAAGGAAAATCATGTGCATTAATATTCATGAGGAAGAAGCAATACACAATGTATGATGTAACAGAGGGGCAGTGCTATGGAGGAATACTAAAGATATAGAGTTTTGATGAGAAATCACGAAGGGGTAAAATCTCAAGGAAAAATAATGTCAATCAACTAACAAAAGATGATTTTCACAAGGGAAATGATAGTAATGAGGGTGAAAAAAATATCAAACACAATGAATAAAACCTAGGATAGTCATAAATGTCTTCAAGAGATAGTCATTTTAGAAAATTTAAATGGCAGTGACCTTGTGAAGTTGAAAGGATAGTTATACAGACTTTTGACAATGATTAATCACTATAAGTTATGACTATGTTTTGTGCCCAACAGGTCTCTTTATGACTGTGTTATAAATGTTTTAACTATGAATCATGATGAAAAATCTCAAGAGCACTAAAGGATTGTCATATTAAATGTATGAGGTCAATGGGCACAAAAGAGGAGCAAAGCACAAACCTAGTAGGCATGAAAGAGAAAATGTCAATATTCAAATGACACTCAAATTGATTGCTCAAAGAAGACAATTACCGTACATATAAATGGAATTCACCTAGAAGGACTATCAACTAAGGGCAGTAAAATATAGTCATGTAAAGGGTAGATTCAAAGGATGACAATCCACAAGAATTTCAAACAAGTACAGTGACAGTCTCCCTCACCAAGTGAGAAATGATGGAAAGAGTTTAAAGTCTTCAAGAAGATGCCAAATCATGAGAGGTAGGAAATTATTTAAAAGACAATCAATAATCAATAAAGTATGGTCTTAACAGTTAAAACAATGTATGAAAATATCAATAAAATGGACTATGAGATGAAATATCAACAATGCATAGTGATTTGATGAATATGGGTGACAGTGCTAAGACAAAGGAATAATCAACTAAATGAAAAGTCAATGGTCATTAAACTTTGGGAAATCATAAATATTATAGAGGCTTATGATGCTTATGATCATAGATATGAATTTGTAAAAAATCCAAAAGACTATCCTGTGCCCTTAGCAAAGGTTATGACTGTGATGTATTTTCAATGGTTTTATGCACTGTGAGTCTCTAATGGATTGGTAGACTGTGGTTTATCCTCCATAGGTCTTTATGAAATATGTTTACCCTTAGTAATGTATTAATGACTATTATCCTTTTTGTCAAGACAAAGATTAATGACTCAAATTGAAGCATTATGACAGTGTGCTAGTTATGGTTGTGGCTTAACAAGGGTAGATTTTGGTAAGGAATACAGTAAGTTGAATGAATGTAAGTAGAGAAATTTTTGCATACCTGCAGATGGTACAAAATTTCATGGTTAAGTGGAAGCCTCCCATCAACAACAAGATCCAAATATTCGTGTATCTATCTCAATCGAGCCTCTAAACCCTTCAGAGCTATCAATTTTTCCACTAACCTGTTATGCACAAAATTAAAATTTTAGAGTTATGTCACCACTAAAAACAAAAGAAACAGAGCTTTGAAACCAAATCCACACACAACACAATGTGGTATTCATACAAATCCATATAGACAAACTAAACTTAGAACATTGGAATGGAAACGACTTCAAATTATGATGCAGATCATGGATTCACTTTACTCAATTGGAGGCACATTTCACAATAATGGGTTCTTCATCTAAAACATTTCTACGAGGTTCAAATAGTAAAGAGATTGATGAAAGATAGAGGAATTAAAAAGATACTTGGATGTAGTTGGATTGACGACTGTAAATTGGTACATGTTTTTTGTGTAGGAGACATATCACATCCACAAACATGGCAGAGCTATGCAAAGTAGGAGAAATTGGCTTGGAAAATGAACACATTAGGGTATAAAGAATCATTTTTTTGCCACCATAGTGAAAATTTAGCACTTTATTTCATCTTTTCATATTGGTTTGATGCTTCAAACGATGCATTTATTATATTGAAAAGTGCATTACCTTATTGAGCTTCTCTTTTTTTCTAGAATAGTTTAATATTCTTTACTTAATAGGGCCAACCACATGACGGTGGAAGATCATTTGGCCCCTCCGCCCCCTTTCCCCCCCCACCCCCCTCACATCACTCTCAATTCCCCATACCCGATCATATAACATTAATCATTCATTCATCCATTAATAACATACAAAATTCATTCATTCATTCATCCCGCATTAATAACATATAACATTCATTCATTACCATATAACATTCATTCATTAACATATTCACATTCATTCATTCATCCATTAATAAAATATAACATTCATTCATTCATCCATTAATAACATTTAACATTCATTCATTAATATATAACATTAATTCATTAACATATTCACATTCATTCATTAACATATAACATTCATTCTTTTAGTTTTTACATATTATCAAAAATATGGTTGTCATAATATTATTACAATCACTTTTTCTTTTTGTTTCTTTTTTGCAGCTAAAAAAAGATGAAGTGGAGTACCATTTTCTAAATCTTCTATCCCCCCTTCAATTGTTCTAAGCTCTACTTAGAATATTAATGTATGCCTAGTCGTGTACTCACGACGTGGAGGCCGTTGCAAGGGGGGGTTTGCTGCAATAGCAAATAAATGTTAAATTGATATGTTTTATTATTATTGTTACAAGTATTTCATTAATTAAAAGAACATTAGAGTGGTGCTCTTTACCTAATGGGGCCACACAATGTTCTTGATCTTGTCTTATATCCTCATGCTCAACATGCTGAACACCCTCTAAATCCTGATCTGGAGTTGAAACATGAAAGGTTACAATAATTAATACACCAATTGTAATTAAATATGTTTAAAAGAACATTAGAGTGGTCTTCTTTACCTGATGGGGCCACATCATGTTCCTGATCTTGTCTAGCTTGATCATGCTCAACATGTTGATCATTCTCTAGATGCTCTAAAGTTGAAACACGAAAGGTTACATTAATTAATACACCAATTATAATTAAAGATGTTTAATTGTATTAATCCATACTACATTTTGTATAGCACATGAATACATCCAGTACTGAGATGCACACCATGACCTTCATCTGTAGGTTGTGCTCCACCCTCACCAGGCTCAATTCCAATGTCATGTGCAGTATTATCATTGCTTGCTTGTTTAAAACAAATAGGCACATAATTACTTTATGGTGGAAATTAATATTGAATAGATTGCACAAGTATTCAATTTTAAATAAACTTCATTGAGTTTATTTACCGACGTGTCAGATGTAGTGGAAGCTTTTGTTTGCCTAGTCAAGAGTCTTAGGCATCCAACCACGGCTCCATAGCCTTACTAGAAGGCAATCTTCAGGTCCTCTTCTATGGGCACTCTGTTGAATTCAGAGCCCTACATTTTTGCATAAGATCATGAATTTTGCTTCTATAGTGTGATAAAACCAAAATTGTTTGCAATTTATTATTTGGATGCAATATTTCATTTATTGATACTTACAATTCGTGCGACTAATTTCATATAACCACTAGAGCCAAGTTTGTGTTGCTTGTATTTTTCTAGTCTTTCCTTTGTTGCTTTCGATGTGTCAGGTAGCCTATGAAAAGTTTGAAATACGTTAGATTGTGTAAAAAGAAAGAGTAACCAGTATATAATTACATTTTTGATAGTATCAGATACCTTCCTTGGCCCGGTGGTGTCTTTCCTTTTTTCTTTTCAGCCTTCTCCTTTCCATCCGACACCAGGTCCTTCCACTCCCTCTCTAGAATCATGGGGGGATGCTCATACTTTTGTTTCTTCTCTAAATGTGACCTATATTGGTCCCTCACATACTTTAGATAGGTACCAGCTTTCTTAAGGACCTTGGTTTGGTTGAATGTGTTATTACTGAGCAGTACAACTAAACGGTTAATGAGCTCATCTTTGAAATCTTGATTTTGGGCATTCCACCGTGTACGTATGGTGGGCCCAAATATCTCCAATGTAATATAATTTAGATGTTTATAGAAAACATCATTTCCTCCAAAATGATCATGGGATCATTGTCTAAAAAGAGTGATCAATAAGTAAATTTCAATTGGATTATATATAATAATAATTAAAACATTTTAAAGTACCTGGGACCTTCTCTATCTTTATGGGAACGAAATCCTTGGTCACCACAAATGTGACTGAAAATGTTCCCGTACTAGTAATACGGGAAGATCCAATAAATACTACTAAAACATCACCAGTACTAGTGGCCTCTGCATCCGCGGGTACATGTCCTGGCGCATGTTCTAGCATGTGTTTGCTGCCAGAGGGTACACTACCTAATGTTTGCATGCTATGTATTGCCGAAATTTCAGTCGACAATATAGGAACAGATGATGGGGTCAGATGATGTGATGTATGCATAGGAAGATCAGGATCGACACTTGTACCAACCCCTACTCCTCGAGCAACACCTACAGTACCCTGATAATGACCAACAACATCATGAGGATGCAAAAAATTGTGTAAAAAAAACACATATTTTAGTTCATGACATAAAATAGTACAAAATATAAAACCATGAATGAAATTATGTTATAATTAAAGATCTCATGACAACTTACTTGCAATTTCTGTGCTCTCTCAGTCAATATTTTAACCCTTTATCTTATCTCATATGTTTGAGGCACTATGAATAACAACTGAAGATTTATTCATTGCATTTTTTTGGGTCTTCCTTATCATATCTAGAGGGTTTGCGGAATATGCAATGTCATCATCGCATAATAGTGACTACACCTCCCTATGGATTCTCTCCTCTACTGTTGGTGCCTTTCCCTGATCAGCCGACTGTGACAAAAATATTAAAAACATTATCAAAATTAACCCAATAAACTTATGAAAAAATAAAAATAATAAAACATTTTTCTTGTATCTAATTTGTACAATTACAATGAGGTAAACCTGTTGGGTAGAAGTGCCTGAAGATTCATCGTGATCTATGCTCTGGGCTGAAGCCTTCCCTGTACGATCAATGTCCCACTGTGACAAAAATTAAATAAACAAAAACATTACCAAAATGAAACAATAGACTTACGAAAAAAAACATAATAATAAAATGGTATATTGGAGTCATTAATTGGAGGTTGGGTAAAGTGATATATAGTACGTACCACCCCCATAGTAACTATGTTTGTATCTATGCAATTCAAATTGTAAACGATTAACAACTCTTCCCCTGCAGTTATTGATTTTATCGCACATTAGAATACACGATTTCCATCGTGCGCCTCGAATATGCAATTGGGTTGCTTATTTGTTGACCCAGGTCATGCACTGTTTATAAACCCTACAATATTCCCTAATGCTTTTGGCCTTTCATCAATGTACATAGCCACTCCTTTATTTTGATCCTTATCTTTTAGCTGCATATAATTTTTTGACAGTGCATACCTATGCATACTTCATATATATTGAACCAGCTACATCCAATCTTTGTAACTGTAACAAGGTCCGACATTCTCCATCAATTCAGTAACTTTGTTGTAACAAACCTTTATGCCGTCCATGCAAAATAGGCCCAAACCATGTAATGACGATGGTGCTATGCGATATATCCTCTCGTTGACACAAAATCAGTGTTTATTGGAGGAGGTTCCTTGGGTACCCATTGTTTCCATAGATGTTTGTACCTCAAGGGAACCTCGATGTCGCCTATTCTCTCATCATCATAAGAACATGACCCCCCTTCAACAAGAAAAAATTCAATGCGTTTACAAAATTTTCTTCTAATCTTTTGACCTCTAGTTGATCTCCCTCTTTTAGACCTACTACATCTCTTGCTTTCCTCTTATCTTCCTGAATTTCCCTCACTTGCGGAAGATAGATTTGACAAATACCTATTTGGTGGTACTTGCACTCCATCAAATAAGAGAGATAGTTACTAAACATTCCTTGAGGTATTTCATGGTCCATCAAGACGTGGGTGAGCATAACTATAAGGTGACAAAGAGCATCTACAAGAGATCATGGACTTAGTAAAGGTTTCTCGAAAGATGGACTTAGTTTTCCACACCCTTTAGCTTGCTCGGTTATTTTTCATGGACTTTGATTTTATTTCAAAAGGAATTGATAAAGCTAAGACGTATGTCATCTTATGTTGTCTTGTGACAAGAGAATCTTTTTAGGGGGGGTCTACGGTGCAGGAGCACCAAGAGCCCTTTGGCGCCACCATGACCATTTTGGGTCAATATTTGTAATAAGGCTCTGATAAGGTCATTTTGTTTCTTTTCATGAGTAAATAAGGTCATTCCATGTATTGGATCAAAGTTGTAAGGCCATTGTGCCATTTTTTGTCATCTCTAGGCCAACTAGGTCTTGAATAGGTCAATAATGGTCAACCCCTCCAGAGGTGAAAAAAAGTGATGAAATTGACGTAATTCATGGTTTTATGTCATATTTAGCATGTTTGAGGAGTCCTAGGTTGATAGGAGATCATTTGGTTGAAAATTGTAAAAGTTGTCAAAATTGCTCAAAAGTTGCTATGAGCAACTAAGCAATTTTGGTGCAAAAAGTTGCATTTTGTTTCCCAAACCTTGTGTTTTGAAGCCTTGGGTTTTGGGAAAATATAGAGGAGTCATTGTCTTGTTTCTTGGAGGTTGATTGGGTTAGTTGGTGGAAGGTTTCTATTACTTTCTGTAACTGTCTATGAATTTTTTTGGACCACCTTCCTCGAAGACAATAGTCCCTCTGAGGTAGTTTCCATTTGGGTAGGAAATACCTTGATGGGAACCACAAATTTTCTTGAATTCCCTTCAAACTCTAACTTTCTAACCTTTCTAACCCCTTACAAATGAGAAGGCCTTCTCTTGATCCATATAAAATAATTTGTTGTAGTTATATGAAGTTGTTTGTGATGTAAGAGCAAATTGTTGAATTCATTGCAAAAAAGTTATTCGAATCAAGTTATTTAATTGATGAGATAAAAGGCTCTATAATGAATGGTTCATAAGGCACAACGCTTGTCATAGGTCTTGAAAATGGGATAGCAAGCTAAGTGGGTTTAACCTTGGAGGAAACTCCATGGACAAGTGCACTTGAGTTGGAGTCATACTGGGATTGACCTCTTGGGAAGGCCCAACGCTTCACCTCTATGAGCACCACCTAGATGCAATGAGTGCTAAGTGTTCCATTCATTCTCATGAGAGGTTGGAGTTCTTTATAAGGAGGCTTGATGAGCACTAGTAAGTGTGCTTTTTGGATTTGATGTGATGAATTTGTTTGATGATGTGAAGCTGAGGACAAAAAACCTTCAGTAGATCAACAAGAGTTGGACGAAAACCTAAGGGTGGAATTCCAACAGATTTCACAATTGGGCCAAATTTGTTAAGTCTCCATTGGAGACAAATTTGTAGGGGTTAAGGGTTTGATTCAAAACTAAGGCACTTCTGCAATTTTTAGAATAAAGTTATTTTGATTGGAAAATGAATTATATTATTGTTGAAGCATGCAATTTAGTGCTAGGTCAATCAATTATTGTTTGGAGGACAATTTGGAGTTGAAATCCAAAGCTACAGGTTCAGGTTTTGATATCATCTAGCAATGTGTCCTGATGCGTTTTAACACAATCTAAGGTTGCAGAGAATTTGATCAAGGTTTGGTCAACAAAGGTGGATGCCCTAGGACTGTTACAATAAGGTTCAACAAGAAATTCACATGATTAGTGAGTTTTTCTTGACATTTGATCATTGAATTTGAATGTATTTGTGTTATAAGGGTTGAAACAATGTTCTACTATCTCAATGGTCCTATTTCAACTTGGTGGTTGCATTGAATGCAAACAATTGTATGCTTTTTCATGGAATGTTATGTGTTGGTAGCAGTTGATAATTCTGATTTATATCAGCGATAAAGGAAGGATGTTGATATGAGTGAATCATTTGAATAGAAATGCCATGAATGTAAGAGGTTAAGGGGAGACATTGGGGCCCTCTTATATTTTGATTTGGTGGAACCATGAGTTTGAACTCTTCATAAACACTAATTGGTAACCCTGATTTTTATAACAGTCAACAACATTAATTGTTTTGCAGACAAACGAAAGGTTCTTGTGCATACAAATGTGTTATGAATGCTGGTGGATGGTTGGGATACTCATAAAAATTTTGAAGCCCAAACCATAGAGTTTATGATACCTTTCATGTTCTCTTAAGAGTCATTGATATCAGACAATAAGGTAATGTATTGACAGTCTAATGAAGTTTGTGGCTTTCTCTTAATGTTGTGTCTCTCCATTAGAGATTGTGCAGACAACATAGGGACATTTGACAAAGTAAAAGGGGATTTTTTTGTGTATGATGGTAAGCCCTTTTAAGTATTGAGTGTTGATTGAGGAGTGTGATCAGATTTGTTTTGGATAAAGGGCTAGTTATTCTTGAAATCAGAACCAGTGACCTTGTTTAAGGCAATAGTACAAATCAATAGTTGTTCTTTATATCTTATTTTATGAACATTGGAGGGTAATTGGAATGTACCTTGATTGGGAAATTTCTTGCATGTCTTGGTTATGATCATATTTGTTGGTAAGGTTGATGGCCTTTGGAGCCATTTGGAAGTGGTTGAGTTGTGAACAGTTATGGAGACCTTATTGTCTTAATCCTAATTTTTTATATCAGAAAGTGGATAGGAAGATTCATGTTCCTTGAGGAGTAGAAGGTTGTGTATCTTCAATCCTTTATGTAAGGGTAAGGTGATATTGTTGCAAGATGGCTATGAATTTATTTGATCCTATATGCATTAATGGTGTCCTATGAATGATTATAAGTTATTTATCGGTTCATTTCATTTAGGGGTCTATTAAAGCAAGAAAATTGGCATTGAAGTGATGCCCTAGGTTTGACAGGGGAAATTTTCTTGTGAATGTGTGGTTGTTAAGTTAGGGTTTATCAATTTGATGGATGGAACAGTATGAATGAAGGTTGTTTGTCCTATTGCAGGATGATTTTAATGTGTTGAAGACAATAGTTGAGTTAGGGAGGTCGAGTATATGGTGTTTCTCTAAAACCCTAGTGTATTGAGGGAAAATGGAGGGTTTTGTAGAATAGTGACAAAAGGGCCATGGCTTAGCCCAACAATGGTGAAAAATTAATTAAGCTCAACCCCATGGAAATTCATCTATAATCTTTTAAATTCATACCAACATTTTTTTAGATTTAGCTATATAGTTTTAGATTTATGTGACAAAATGGTTTTATCTATATATATATATAAGTTATATTCACTTGAGAAATTGCAATTTCTCATCATAATAGTTGAAATATTAGAAGAAAAACATGGGATTTCAATCCCATTTGGAAGTAAAATTTTAGGTTAAATAGAATGGGGGTGCCAATATAAAAGATATAAATCACTTATAGTAATCATTGTCCCTTGGTCGTCGATTTTCCCTTTCTGAGTGCCCTCAACCTTGTTGCTCTAGCTTTCCTCCTACCCTATTTTTCCAATTAGGGTCTCGGTGCACTTGCCTAAGCTATGTCACGGTGCTCCTGCACGCATGAGGCCAAAAATAAAAATAACATTTGAAATTCAAATTAAATCGCTATGGGTTTTTGCTCCTCCAAACTCTTCCTCACTGGTATTGACCTTTCACTTCTCCAATTTGACGAGCTACAACCTAAAAATAAGGTTTCGATGAAGGTTTTAGAGTATCATGTTTATTAAAGGTCAAGGAAGCATTTATTGACCATGGAAAATGAATTTAGGTTAGAGCTAATACAAAGAGATTATATCTTGTAAGTTGTGTGGTAAAATATTGGACATCACTATAAGTAGTGGTCATTATAGTTGATTTTTTAAGAGATCTATTAAAATGGATTAATCTTAGGTCAAATAACATTAATAGAGATGAGGAACTTGAGCATGAAATGTAAATGTATAGCTCACACTTAATTGTAAGAGATAATGATCAAAATATATCGAAATAAAGTTAGGAGAGAGCTATAATGGAGACTATAATAATGGTTTAGATCATTACGGAACCCTTACCTACTCTCAATTATGAAAAATAATAAATTAGGAAAGTTCATGGTTGTTGAATTTGGACCTTGCAAAAAACTAAAATGTATGGATTTGATAATGATCAAATTTACAATAAACAATTTTGAAACAAGTGAAACAAATCATGCTAAATTTACACAGTACAACAATCTTAGAATTCCAACACTCTTGCAATCACTTCAATTTTATATATGACATTTTCTTAAGTAAATAATTTGATTATAGGTGTAACTTGATTAATTTCAATCATAATTCAATTAAGGTCCATGCAAAAAAGGTTAGAACTGGTAAAATTGGCCAAAATACAAATCATATAGTTGTGGCATAGCTTTCTAATAGTCCTTTATTTGTTCAAAATTTATGCTATGGTCATATTTTAAGGTTTATTCCTTTGACAAGATCCCCCTAGCTATCTCTCTATATCACCCCCCTTCTATGTATCTCCCTCCCCCTCTATATATATTGAGCTATCTCTCCCTCTCTCCCCTATCTTATTCTTTCTCTCCCTCTCTACATATCACTCTCCCTCTCCCCCCTCTTCTTTCTCTCCCTTTTCTACCTATCTATCTCCCTCTCTTCTCTCTCTTCCTCTTCAACCTATCTCTCCCTCTCTCCCCCTCTTCTCTATCTCTCCTCCTCTACCTATATATATCCATTTCTCTCCCTCCCTCTCTCAATCTACCCCTATCTCTCTCTCCCCATCTCTCCCTCCCTATCCCCCCTATCCATCTCTCTATCTCCACCTCTCTTCCTTTCTCTTCCCATATATCTGTCACGTATTAACTTTATCGATTATTTAAATGCAAATTATTAAATATGATATTGAAATTATTATGTTAAATGATTATTTAAATTGAATTGAAATGCAATTTTATTAAATTTGGGGTTTGTCATTGCTGCTGAAAATTTGAGTGCAAGTGAATGCAGGAACAGGTGAACGTGAATGAAGGCAAGAACAATGATCAGGTAGAGTCATTTTAGCCATTAGACGTTTATGAGGATGATGGAATCTCACACACACACTTAGTTATATTTTAATGCATTTTTGTGATTATCGTGCTTGCAAATTTTAAATTAAGTTTAATTGATTTCTCAAAATTTGTGAAAAGAATATGTTGATTTAAATGGCGACTTGGTTAAAGTTTTGAGGAAATTGATTTTTATTTAAATAAATTGAATTCCTAGTGTAGTTATTTTATCATTATTTAAAAATAATAATGGTGTTATTTCAAACCAATGGAATAGACTTTTAATTGCAAAATTTATTAAAATGTAATAAAAATTGTGTTATAAAATTATTTGTTTTTTATTTTTCTTATTTGAAAATATGAAAGAGGAAATATTAGTTGAATAAATAAACAATTATCTAAAACTGATTTATTGAAAACAAATCACATACAAATTGGAGATTGAATTTAAAACTACAGTTGAACAAATTGAAGAAAAATATCTTCAAGCAATTTGGAAGGCAATCAAATTTCAAACTTGGAGTTGGAGAATTGAATTGGAGAACACACTAAAATTGTGGATCTGATTTCTTGTTAACATCTACCAATTGCATGAAAAAAGATTAGTCTAGAAGAGATTCAAAATTGGGAAAGAGAGAAATCCGTTTTTAGATTTTGATAGGGAATTTATTTGTTTGGGAGGCAGAGGGAGTGAGTTTTTTTTTTTTTTTGAATTTAGCTGACTGCTCACTCATCCCATGTGCTAGAGGAGTTTGAATTGATTGTTTGATTGTCTTGGAATTTTGGAGAGGACTGCTCTACTCCCCATGCAACAACAAAGAAGAGGAGAAGTCTCCCCATTCCCCACGTGTGGCCAAGGAATAGGGTTCATCCTTCCCACACAGCCATAGGGATTCCTTCACACCCCACACGAATGGTGAAGGGGTGACCAGCCTTAGAACATAGGAAAGGTGCGTAGGAAACATAAGGTAATGTGCAGGGAGACAAGGAAGGGTACGCCCAACTCAGTAGGAGGTTAGAAGGAAGGTAAGGCATGCCAAGAAGAATAGGAAGTACGCGCCAGCCAGCAGGGGGGAAGATTAATGAAAAATGAAGCCTGCTTCCCTCCATCTCACGTAAACCAAAAGGTGAAGAAGTGAAGATAATTGTGAACAAAATTAGAAGAAGGAATAGACAAACCAATAATCAACCATAGAACAGTCGGAGTAGCTACAGGAAAAGAGACTAAGGAAGCACACATACAAACATTTCCAAATTTAAGAAATACCAAGTAGGATCTTTTAGAATTGATCTAACAAATTCATGATTACAGTGTATTATTCGAGATCATTTTCTTTTCTTATTCTGATTGTTAAATCTATTAAAAGTATTACTGTTTTCTTTAAATTCTGATTAAATTCTTGAACATCAAACTGTGTTCTTTTTTTTTCTAGAAAAACCATATTGAACAAGTTTGAAACAAAAAATTGTAGGAAAACTTGATGGAAAACAATGAAAAACAACTAATTTATAAATTAGCAAAAATTCAGTCTTGGAAAAAGATTTTAAACAAAAAAATGTTATTTAAATTAGATTTGAAAAGAATTCAAAATAGAAAACATTTATTTCATTCTAATCTAGAAGAATTTTAAAAATCCAAACAGATAGATAGTTTTAATTCTCAACAGAAGGAAATGGAAAAGATTTTGATAAAATATCCTTTAAATTTTAAATGTGATTTCAAAATAGAAGTTAAAATCAGTGAATTTTGCAAATAAAACTCAAAACATTCAAAACAAAAACTAAAATGATTTATTTTAATTCTGTTTGAAAAAGTAATTATTTATGTTCTAAAAGTATGAAAAACTGAAAATAAATCGATTAAGTAAAAAATAGGATTTACTTGAAAACAAACGAATTATAACAAGATTAAATAGATGAGTAAATAGAATGAAAGAATGTGTGCTCTTTTATGCCTATTTTAAAATATGTACTTAATTTACATACTGGAGATACACCTTCTTTATTTTTGGTTATTTAATTTATTCGATTTAAATATTAATTTAATGTTATTTATGGTTTAAAACGATGAAAATACAACATTTAAACTATTTTTGCTTGAAACAAGATTCCGTTAAAGTGTTTGTGAAAGATTGTATTTATTTGATTGGAACCATGCATGCTTGATAAATGAATGTGCATGTCATGTGTTGGAAAGTTACCTTCCAGGACGGGTGCCGAATATGGGTTATTAGAGAGTGTAGTTTTGCTTTTCCAAAACTTCTTTTATTTGTCATGCATGACATTTTACTTGGACAAGTAACTTAAGGACCATTGAAATAGATGGAACTAATGAACTCTCTACCATATCCTAGTATTGAACTTTCTTGTTTCTTAAATGAATTAGAAAAATGAACATGCTTGTGGTTTTACTAGTAATACTAGGTACGCACTAGATTCATTTTGCTTGTTGACTGCTTTTTGCTAAGCAATTCGTGCAGGGCCAGGTATTCTTTGAATGACTAAAGAATTCTGGGGAAGCGTAAGCTTCGAGGTTGGGTGAAAAAAGTACCTGATCCTTGTTCTCATCTTCATTATTGAAGATATGCTATTAAATTGAAGATCAAAGGATGTCATCTTCATTTATGTATTATTGTATTATTGTATTCTTTAATTATGTATTGAAGAGATTATAGTGACTGAATTCCTAAGTCTCAAATTGTAACTTATATTACAACTTCTTTTGTATTATTATCAATGTCGTGTAATATGACACGTGTATGTATTTAAACTGGAAATGTATATGGAATCTATTTATCGACTTTAAGTCGTTGTTTTGGAATCAATTGAATTTTATGATGTCTAAATGAATGAAGTGTTGACTTTCTTTTGAATATAAATGAAATTATTTAAAGTTTTGTCGGTGTTTTGATTTAAAGAGTTTCACTCTTTACAATATATCCATCTCTCTTTCTCTTCCCATATATATCTATCTCTCTCTCTTTCTCTCCTCATCTATCTCTATCTCCCCATACTCGTTTCTCCCTTTCTCTATCTCTCCTTATTTCTCTCTCCCTCTCTCCATCTCTATATACTTACATCTAATTCTTTTTGTTTCTCTATCTCTTTGTCTCTCTCTCCCTCTCCTCTCTATATCTCTTTATATCTCTATCTCTCTATCTCACCATCTATATCTCTTTATCTCTTCATCTCCCTCTCCCTCTATATCTCTCTATCTTTTCCTCACTATCTCTCCCTCTTTTTATCCCTATATCTCTCTATATTTATCTCCCCATCTACCTATATCTCTCTATCTATTTATCTCCCTCTTCCTCTCTCACTCTATCTTCATCTCTACCCCTATTTTCCTCTCTCCCCCTCTTTCTATCCATCCATCTATCTCCCTCTCTATCCCTATTTATATATTTATCTCTTCCATCTCTATATATCCATCTCTCCTCTCTCTCTTTATCTCTCCCTAT
Organism: Sequoiadendron giganteum; assembly: GCA_007115665.2. NCBI lineage: Eukaryota > Viridiplantae > Streptophyta > Pinopsida > Cupressales > Cupressaceae > Sequoiadendron > Sequoiadendron giganteum. The sequence continues at coordinate 487,722,212 of CM021105.1, read as the reverse complement.
CCTTCTCTCCTCTCCTCTGGCTCTCCATATCCCTCTCCTTCTACATCTCCATCTCTATCTCTATCTTCCTCTCTATCTCTATCTCCTTACCCCTCTATCTATCACTCTTCCCCACTCTATCTCTCCTTCTTTCTATCCCTACCTCTCCCTCTCTCTCTCTCCCTCTCTCCTTATTGCAAGCATAACATGAGACTATTGGTAATGGAGCTTGATCATCTTCCTAATTTAGAGGTTTTATTTCAATCATGTTTGGATCCCTGTAAGTGGATGCATAGTTTATTTGAAGCTATGATTTCTCCATTGAGACCTTTGTTGCACAAACAACATCCTTTGCTAAATTTCCTACCAATTGACCTCATGTACTGCATAAAAGATCAATAATCCAATGTGTATCATCTAATAATAACTTATAAAAAATATCAAAAAGATCAATAATAAAAAAAAAATATATCAACTAAGAAGCCATGCAAGCATACAATAGTATATGTTGGTAAAACTATAATATATACAAGAAAGCAATATATGCATACAATGTCACATGTTAGTAATACAAAATACATGTACAACTCTATATAAATAAATATATGGTAGAAATATCTAATTGTGAATTACATTTACTTTTCTTATTTTTTCATATTTGTTCTCTATAGGTTATACCATATAGTATGCTATGCTATGCATAATAGTAATCTCTTTAGTTTGCATGAATAAACTTCTTCACAACGTAAATATAAGATAGATATAAATATGTAGATATATGCCAAGTCAATAAGAGTGGATGGTGCAAAGTATCTAGGTGGTAGATAAGGATATGATGATACGAATTTAAGAGTGGATGTGTTTGAGTTTAATAAATTACAAATTAAAATAGAAATAAATTACTTGAAATAAGTGCTTCATAACCCATCTAATCAAATCATAACCTATCAAAAAGGCAATAGGAATTTTCTAAAGAAAAGAACACTTGACCCAATCATAAGTGTATGGTCTTCGCAGAAAGGAGTGATCCACATTAGCAAGAGCAACTACCCCATCCAAAATTTTCTCACATTACACAAAGCCACAATGTTCCTCCAAGATAAGCCAATCAAATCCTACCTTGTGTGTCCTAGTAATCAAATTGGAGATGATCCTAAAAATGACATTGCAAAGGGTGATTGGTCTAAAAAATCTAAGCGACTTTGCAATTATTTCACTACTATGATCAATGTGTCATCTTTCATGAAATTTCCCAAAACACTATTCATGATGATCACATGGAAATTTCTAAGAGAGCTACAATAGTTGTAACATCATGAATTAAAAAAATTAAAAAGTACATAATGAATTAATTATGTAATGGCATAAAAATTAAAAACATCATGAATTAATTGTGTAACCATATAAGTCAAATATAATTCTATCAAGAAATCAATATCAAATAGATAATATAATCGCATAACTCATACATTTCAATGTCATTGATCTTCTTCTTCATTCAATTTTTTTTTTGCATCATCTAATCCAGATTTGACATTATAAGGATTGGTCATATCATCATCATTATCATCATCATCATCATCATCATTGATATCAGTTTCGATAATGTCATCATCCACACAAATATCATCTTCATGAACATTAACTCCTACATCATCATGATCTAGTTCCTCTTCTTTGACATCTTCATCAGGAACATCATCAACTAACTGTTGATCCTGATCATCATCTACATCATCTTCTAGTTCTTTGGTATCTTCTTCTTCCACCACATTATACTTTACCGACCTTCCTCTTGGATCATGTCATACAAAAAATGACCAACCCAGTTTACCTGGAACCTCTGAGTAAAATACCTACTCACATTGGATTGGAAGAACATAGGGCTCATTTCTAGCTCGCTCCATCGACCTTGTATTAACCATGGTAAATCCATTATCATGTTCAATAACAGTTCTTTTGGGATAATTTTCATTCAATCGTAGCTTGCACCATTGGACGACGAACATAACTAATTTGAAAGACTTAAAGTCACACTCAAGTATATCATCCAAAATCCCATAGTATTAATTTTCTGAGACTTTTGGATGTATGTCGCTTCTAGTTGAAACATTAGTCACCTAAAAGATTGCAGTTATCCTAGAATCACAAGTTTTCTTCGTGTCATCCAACTTTTTGATTCAAAATTTATGACCATTGCACCATATAGCCTTGTGGTGTTTCACCTGCAATATGTCAAACATGTAAAAATTATTGCATCGTCAGTTGATAAACATATTTATTCTTGGACGAATGTATGCAAAGAAAAAATAAATCAACATATATATACATAAATATAATTAAAAATAATTAAATAATATGGGTGATTAATATATTTATATGTACTTGTTTATCTCTTAAACCATATGCTAAATCAATTTCCCTTGGTGTAACATTGGAATCTCCATTACGATGACCTTTTTTAACCAATGAAGCCACACCTTACGATGTTAATGCGCAACCAAATTGTTGAAATTTTTCAATCCATACCATCATCCAATCAAGACTGTTTGCGACATACAACTATAGTGCATCCCACTCTCGACCAATTGTATAAATTTTTTTTGAAATTCACAAACGACATATAATTAGTTAATTACCACGGTATACGACACTAATTTATAATTGATGTATATTGAAGATTAATAATTAAATAAGTACAATATAAATAAAAACCAAATGTAAAATGTATTCTAATTAATCTCCATGACCATCTTATAATTACCTCTCACTTTAGTCAATCTACCTTTCCTCATCAACTACTCCCCTTTGAATTTGTTAATGAAGTTGGAATCCAAAATGTGACCTACGTGGATCTTTGCTGCAAAATTAGGAAGATATTCAGTAATGTACACCATGGTCTAGTATACCATATATCCCTCCACCATATAACCCTTAGGATGTGTTCTTTGTCTAACCAAAGCCTTTAGAAATTTCAAGTGCCTCTCAACCATCCACATTGACCTTGTGTGTATAGGTCCACACAATTCAACCTCCTCAACTTGGTGTATGAGGTAGTGTTCTTGTGCATTGAAATATGTCGAAGGTAGACACTTTTGCATTTCACACATTAGACGAGGAATTTTTCTCTTCCAATAATTTATATCTTCTTTATGGGTTTCTTTAGATGAAAGCCATCTACAAGTGATTCAAGGCGCAAATATATTAACGAGATTTAACAAAAATATACAATATATTACATAACAAGTAAAAAAAATGGCAAATATAAGATCTATACAATGAATTGAGCAAATATCGCTACTTACCTCATGTATTTTCCAAGATCATATATAACTTGCTTGAAATTGTTGTTGAAGTTGTTTGGGAGAGATAGAGGTAGAACACATTGCAACAATTATAAAATGATCTTTTCATTACTTTTCCAAAAGTAGTAAACTTAATACACTGAAAAGTACATGCAGTATACAAATATATATAATATACTTGAATAATTACCTTAATAAAGGTATGCTAATCATGCATTTTCATCCCTGACCCAAATTCACCTTTCTTTGTTATGATATTGTTTATGTTCGTAGCAAATCCTGTGGGAAATTTAATTTTTTGTATGACTTATTTTATAGTATTACTTTGCTGCTCCGTTAATAACCAAGGAAGGGCGCTTATATTAATTTGGTCTCCATATCTATTTAATCGAATGATATTTTTCATTGCATGATTGGCTTCCTGAATGTCACTAAAAATTTTGACAATTTTTTCTGTCACGCCTTTCATCCAATATTTTCCATAACGTTTATGTTATATTCTTTTCGATATGCATTGTATCAAACAAATGCACAATTTGTAGCTACTCATAGTAGGGCAACCTACTAAAATATCTGGGATAAATTTTCAGTCCTTGTGGAAGCCAACCATTAATGCCTTGACGACCTTCATGAAGCATATAAGTTAAACAAATTAACAATGACAATCATTGTCAATTACAACATAAGTAAACAAAACACAATATAAAAATATAAATTCCAAACATATCATATATGATTGATAAATAATTTGATCCGATGTATAACCTTGATGATTAATTCTATTATATTCCAACTTCCATATGCGAGGTGTCATTCTTCGTGGTTTTGATGTAGTCTCTTCTTTCCCATTGAAAAGATGTTTTTCAATAGTTTAATACTTATGATTTTTGTGGAGGAAGTGCCTATACTCATCAAACACTTGCTTTCCTAAACTTGTTGAATGACGAGATTTCATCTTTGGACCACAAATTGGACATACAAATTTTCTCTTTGTTTGAAGACATATATAATTGGATAAAATATGTCAATTTTTATAATTATATATAATGAATAGATTATTTAAAAAACATGCATGATATCTACTTCATAAAATTAAATATCGTTAAAGTGCAGCTGAACATTATAACATACCACAAAAATGTGTTAGCCCTAGGGCATCATGAATTGTCCATACAAGCATTGCATGGAATTGAAATTGTCTTTGTCCTATTAGTCTAGAGACGTCATACATAGTGACGCCATTCCATAACTTTAGTAACTCGTTGATAAGAGGCTCGATATATACATTCATATCTTTAACTTGGTACTTACCTAGTTAAATGAATATAAACATTACATAATTATTATAAACATTTTACTACAATATATATAGATTAATGTACATGACTATTAAATGAAAAAAATATAAGTCATTATGCAACAAATAAGACAAATGAGATGCTACTACATTAAAGAAAATTGATGTAAACAAATACCTGGAACAATCATTTCCAACATTATGTGCTCCCTTTTTATTGACATCTATGGAGGAATGTTATTTTTGATAACAAAAACAAGCCACACTGAGTAAATAGATCTCAGCTCTCCAACTGGATTGACACCGTCCATTGCCAATGAAAGCCCGAGATTACAAGGTTCTTCTTTAAAGTGTGGCCATTTTTCCTCCATTTCCCTAAATATAGAACCATTCGTAGAAATTCGAAGAATGTCATCTCCACTTCTATTCCATGCATGGTAATCCATAAATTGCGCTAAGCTTTCACACCTAAATAATCATTGCATACGTGGAATAATGGGAATACAACGAATAACCTTGTGAGGCACCTTTTTTGTTAGTTGATTTGTTCGATATCTATTGATATGACATTCTAGGCATTTTGTTGCAAATTCATGTTGTTTATGATATATAATATGATCATTGGGACATGCATCTATTGCTTGATACTCCATTCCAATATCTTTCATAATGGTAGATAAATCTCGGTATGAGAGAGGTAGAATATTTGATGGTGGTAACAAAAATTCACCTATCAATCTACAACAAAAAAATAATTTGTTAATATAAAGAATATTAATGTTACATATTTCATCCTTTATTTACTAGTGATGAACTAACAACAATTAAAATAGATGACATATATGACATACCTTAACATCCATGAGATTGCTATGTTGGAAAAACCATTCATAACCTTCAAGATCACCAACAACAATACAACAAAGAGAAGAGTTGTTTGGGAGCCTTCATAAAGGGTCTCGTATGCCTTCTCAAGTACAGGTAAATCATGAATATCATCAAAGTCATCTCAATCATCATGATCAACTGTGCCACTAAATGTGTCATGGATCAGTGTATTTGTACCATCATCTTCAACTATGTTTTCTAGCACATGATCATCTTCTTCCATAGGATCATTAACTCCATTTTTGATATTCATAGCTCCATGTTCCTCCTCTTGCAAAACCACATTCTCCAGGCCGTGATAATCCATATCATGTGCCCTAGGGTGCCCCACCTTTATAATAATGATCAACACAAATAAACCATGATCATGATCAAGTGATTTTATATACATATAAAATGTTAAAATGATATAAACATTTACAAATTCAATCAATATAAAGACATATAATGAAAAAATTACCAATGGACGATAATCATGCCCCCCTTCAACGCGACCATGCTGCCTACAATGTTTCTCAACTATTGTCATTAAAAGTCTTCTCGTCTTTAAGCCCTTGCAATTATTGCAAGGACAATAACATTTCCCATCCCCTTTATTTTCAATCTAGCCCACAATCTAGCAAGTGTCTCTTCATTTTGTTCTGGACTAATATTATCTGACATGATTTTTATTTACCAAGATTGAATATTTAGATCTTCAAAAAATATCAAACTCACACTCCAATAATTTTAATCATAGACAGGTAACAAAATCTAATAATTCTGATATTTTGCAACAAAAAAATTCAGCATGTAACCACCCCTGCAAAAGAGAAGATAGCCTGAAGTTAATGACCCCAAAAAACACTTTAAAATGCTAATTCCAGAACTTATTAAATTCTGATTTTACTATGATTTCCAACCGTTAGACTCCTAAAATTAGAATATTGAACTTGCACAACAAAATCTGGAAATGAAATTCTGAAAATGCACAAGTCTAAAAATGAAATCTGATGAGATGTTGCTTTAAAATATGAATTTCAAACCTGGAACAAATTTGACTTCACAAATGAATTATGGAAATTCGCAAGTAGAGCAAATTCACAAGTATAGCAAAACATTGCCGCAAGTATAGATAAATTCACAAGTATAGAAAAACACTGCCGCAAGTATAGATAAATTGTCTAGCTCACTTTTATTTATTAAAAAAACATTTGTCGGAACTTCGACGAATGACCCACTAACCATGTGTCGGCCACAATGAATTTACGTGTATGTCGAAATATCGACGAAAAAATAGGATCGTCAAAATTTTGACAAATGTTGGGCATAAAATTTTAAAAAAATAAAAATTTCACATTAAATATCATAGGTACTCGATGATACATCTAATTATACATCTTTTGTCAGAAATTTTCGTCGTATTTTGCAATCAAATGAGTTAGTGAAACTAGAAAAGGAAAACAACTAATAAGTAAATATTAAATTAAATATGGATTAAAAACCTTTTATATCCCATGACATGTCATTTGATTGTGGTCACAATGTCCCAATTATGATTTAGGAGGTAATATAGGAGTACCTACATGTACATCCTACCCCCAACAAATTAAAGTCAAGTTACAAGATGAGGAACCATAAGAAATAGAATCTAATTAATAGTTGGGTTTGGTGTGTTGTGGCATAGCTTTGTTCATTCATCGATTCCTTTCATTTATTGTTATTTCATCATTAAGATTAATTACCAACATGGGGTTTGACTAAGCCAAAGCCCTATTCAGCCAAAAATAAACATTTTTTCTTCTCTCTTTGTATGTATAGACTTACATGTGAAGGACTAAAAATCAATCAAAAGAGAAATTTTGCAAAGTTTTCAAAGTTGTCAATATTGTTGTCAAGACATGAAAAATCAGATCCTGAATTTATTTCTAAATTTTTGGTAGTGAAACCTAGGGAAAACATAAGCTCAGATCTTGCACTAGAGAACCCCCAAAATTGAGGAAAAACCTTGTACAAAGAACCATTCACCCTTGGGCGAATGAGTCCTGCTACAGGCCCTAAAACACAATCTTTTGGGTAGGTTTACCATTTTTTGCACTTCCCAAAGCTGCCTACAAACTATCATTTATGTTTATATCATTATAGAGATCTACATTTCAAGTGTTATTTCATGTAATTTACTTTGTTAAAGATTTTTAAATCATCTCCAAAAAGTGCCAATCAATCATTTCTATCATAACAAAACTACAGACCTCCTAATAGGGTTGACTCACCTTAAGGTTGAAAGTCAATCCTATCTCTTGGAGATGTCTTTTTCTAATAAAACTAGGGAAAGTGTAAGTGTGTTTAAACCCTTTAATCATTCCATATTGAACACCCACTTAAAATTAAGCTATGTTTCATTTTGGTGAACCTAACATTCTTACATTATACACCTTTTGAAAGTGGTAGTCCTCAAAACCCTAGATCTAGATTTTGCATTGCATTATTTATTTTACATCTCATTAAGGGTTTCAAAATTGCATTTTTCATCACTTAAAAGTGCATTTCGCATCATCTAAATTCACAAAAATACGTTTTTTTTGCATAAATATTGCATACATCTTGCATGTTAGTTGTATTAAGAGTGTTTTTTAGTCATATTAATAACACTTCACAATATGAAATAGAGAACTTAAGTATCAACTCATAAAATCATATTTTAATTTTTGGAACCCTTGAACAAGGACTCATTCACCCATGGGAAAATATGTCCCTATACAGGTGTCCTAACAACTATCTGGGTGCATTTTTATCTCTGTGATTGCCTTCTATTTTTGCTGTTAAATTTGTACTTTGAAATTTTGAAAAAAATCATTGTAAATACTAGAGAAAAGTGTTATTTTTCTTGATTTATTACAAATTGGGAAAAATTGTTCCATTTTAGATCTATAGAACAATTATTACATCATGTTCTCATTGCAAAAATCTTTGGTTATCATACTTCTTGTTCTATTTTCAGATTTTATTGAATACTCTAGGAAATTGTTGTTACAAGAATACGAATATGAAGTCCTTTCCCCTCTTTTATTATTTTTATTGATCCCTCTCCCACTATACCTCCTATGTGTGAGGTTAGTTTGGTGAAAGATAATACAATCTTGGACAATCATGAAAATCACATTTGTTCTTCTCCTAATATCTCTCCTATTTGTGAAGAAGATATTTGGTGTGAGAAGATTCAATCATTGAGAGTCATGAGAATCCTATTTGTTTCTCTTTCGCTACCTCTCCTACTCGGGAATAAATTATTAGACAAGGGGATGTAATCATAGATAATCATGAAAATCATAGTTTCCCTTATCCTAGTATCTCTCCTATTTGTGAAGAAGATGTTTTGGTGTTAGAAAATCCACTCATTGAGAGTCATGATAATATTGTTTCTCCCTCTCCTAATCTTCTCCCACTTGGGAAGATATTGTTGAACAAGAGGCTAAAATAATTGATAAGAAAGAAAATCATAGTTGTCCCTCTCCTGATACCTCCCCTACTTGTGATGAAGTTATCTTAGAATACCCAACCATTGAATGCCATGAAAAAATTGTTTTCTCCTCTCCTCAAAAATCTCCTACTAGGGAAGATATCATGGTGCAAGAGAATGATAAAATTGATACATGTATTTCAAAAAATATTAATGTGGATTCCTTAGATGAAGATGATAAGGTGACATGTTAGATCCCACCTCATTAGAAGAACATCAACATGAAATCCAATCTGCTGAGGTTATGAATGCAAAATTGACCATTAGATCTCCCTTGATTATTAAACCTCCTAAGCCTCCTCTAATTATCAGACATCCTAAGAGTCCTCTAATTACTATACCTCCCAAGTAATCTCCTAAGCCACTTTCACTAGGTGCTATCTTAAATTTTACAAGACAACTCACTAATAATAATGTTTTGTAGCAACCAAGTTATAATACCATTGCTCATACATATAACACTAGGAATAACATGCAACCAATAAAACTTCCAACATACATTCCATTGACTCAACCATATCTCCCACCTGCACCTAATATACAACAACACAGTGGTAAAGAATACGACCTTGTAGAACAACTTCACAAAACTACTGTTAAGAAATCCTAGTGGAATTTGATTCAAGAATTCCCCCTTTATCATGGCATGCTTCAAAATTCTTTGCAAAAAAATGTTATCCCTCCTAGTGCACAACCAAATGAGGCTTTGATGATATTGGCTAAAATTAACAAGAGTATTATAAGACGTACTCTCATTGATAAGGGTTCGACACTCAATGTTTATAGTTTAAGACTTCTATATAAGATTGGAGTAGACAAGAGTCAAATTCAACTAGATAATTTTTCCACTCGTGGTTTTGATAATATGGGAAAACAACCACTTGGTGCGATAAAATTACCCATTAGAGTTGGTAAAGTTATGTTGCAAACACCTATCCATGTCATGCCCAATGATCTTTCATATAATATTCTCTTAGGTAGACCTTGGATTCATGCAATGAATGTGGTGCCTTCAACATTACATTTTCTAGTGAAGTACACTTATCAAACAAGGTCTACACAATCAAAGCTGACCTATAATCATATCACAATTGTTTGCAAGCTAAAACATGAATGAAAAATCCTCTTATAAATTTGACACCAACTACGAAATTGGAACCAATATAAGGAGAAGAGACGTGTTTTTCATCAATCAAAAAACTATTGGATGATGATTGGGGTTCATTATATTTTACACCTACATTCATGGGAGAATACAAGATTACACAAAAATAAGGAAAAGAGAAAAAAACTGCCATAATATCCACACAAGCCAAGTCATCAAAACCACATGAGTCCACAACTTTTAGCAAAGGAGGAAAACACAAATTATACATTCACATATGATGAGTGTGATCATGAGAAACCACCAAATCTAAAAGAAATGGAAAAAATTTATGGAAAAGGATGTGGTGTTAAAGAACAAGGTATTCATGTCCCTATAGATCCTATCTCACAAGAAAAAACAAGAGGTCTTGGTTTTTGTCCTTTGAAAGAAATGAAAGCATCAAATAAACATTTGCTCAATATCAATGTCATCAAACAAAATACTCCTAGGACAAATATTGCTTCATCTTCAAACACATGTCTTAGTGATAATTGGGGTGCATTATATTTTACACCCTCCTTTAAAGGAGAGTAAAAAATATCATAATCTAGAGAGTCTTGTGTATGTATGACACCTTGTAGTAAGCAATAAATATCTTTGTCACAAAAGAATTAAACATCTTCTATTATTGATCAAGAGGGTACCTTGTTGAGGCTTCTCCAAGCTTTCTTGATATCTCTCCCTCCAAGAACACAAAAGAAATTTTATAAAAAAATATCATTTTGTGCATATCATCAAGTACATGGTCATTCAACCAATGAATGTAAGGCTTTGGTAATAAAATTAAACAGCTTAAGGATTATGACGCTCTTCCTTGTGTTGATGAATTTACTTCCTCTAATTGATAACGATTTTTATCCTATCATGGTTCTCATCACTATGTGGCATTGGTAGCTTTATGTGTCTTGATCATTGATATTCATGGTGGTACAATATTAGGTGCAACCATATTTATCTTGGCAACAACATGATAGTCATTGGTGGTTGTCTTTGTCTCTATGCTTGGGGGGCAAGGATAACTAGTTTTTGGGAGGCGTGCATTATTTTCAAGGATCTTGTATTCCTCTCTTTCTACTTAAAAAACCAACATAGAAAATATGTTGACATTTTAAGTGGGGGACATATTGTCCCCCACTCATTTTTTGCACGTTCCCTTCTTAGTGATGATAGCATACATCTCCTAGGAAGTGTGACCTTTAGATTGGCATAATTTTATTTTGGCATAAGTTTAATTGACATTTTGACACTTCTTGCTTCACTTTGTTCATAGAGGTTAAACTTAGTGTAGCATTGGCATAATATCTTCATCATTTTCCACAAGTGTCTAGCATAATGCACTTGCTAGTTTTGTGAAACAATTTTATCCTATTCCTTGAGTGTCTAGCATAATGCAGCTTGTTAGCCTTGTGAAGCATGTTTGATGAGTACACACCTTGTACACCTAGTGCATGTTTCTCATCTTTGTCTCGAGGGCTCACCTAGTGTATACTAGACTTCACTAACCCTTGTGAGCATATTTTTCATGTCCACCTAGCATAACACAACTTTCTTTCCAGTGGAGCCATGAAAGCATGTTTGATGGACATTGCATAATGTGACTTGCTAGCCCATCCCTTTTTTATTTTTACTTAATTTTGACATTGCATGTTTGTGTATCTTGTCTCGCTGCTTCATATCATACATATGTGTGTGTCCCTTTGTGCTTATGTTGGTTTGACATGGGATCTTGATCTTGGGGGCTTGACCACCTCCTTGATATTTTTCATCTTATCTTTCTAACATTTGTGCACTTGGAACCCTCTTGAAATATATTTGTCTACTTTAGTGTGAGTCTGAGAGTAAGTTCATACTCTCACTAAAGTGGGGGCTAAATATAGTGTAGAAAAATGGACACCTTTATAGTTTCACACTATGTTTGCATCCCCTTAATTAATTGGAATTAATAAAGCTTCTAATTACCTAAATTATGCATTCCAAAGTCTTATTATTCCCATTTTCTGAAAGGGAAACCTATATTAAACAATTTCCAACATTAATTTAAACACCTTGGAAATTGTGTGTCTTGAATTTAGGTCCCAAGACCCATTTTCCCAAGGGAAAATGGTTCCTCCTCAAGTGCTAGGACCCAATTTAAAATATATTTTTGGTAGCATTTTGATGATTCAAAATCAAGTTTCATTTGTCGGCTTTTGGAATCTAATTTTTAAGAAAATAGATAAACACCTATGAATACATAGTTATTTTATCAATTCAAACTATCTAGCATTAAGGAAAATTTCACAAGAGAAAATATTATTATCAAGAGCATTGAAGAGCAGATTTATCAATCATCTAAAACAAGAATCAAGATCATATCATCATGTCAAAGTTTATACATATTCATGTCATATTTTGGAGCTAACATTGTGATGTAGGTTTCAAGCATCAAATCAATCATCTAATCAAGCCAATTCATGCAAGATCCAAACCTTAAAGAGATGTGTTAGACTTCAGTCCTCTAATGGAAACCATTAAGGGTTTGGTGAGTTGTGACATAGCTTTGTTCATTCATCAATTCCTTCCATTTATCATTATTTCATCACCAAGGTTTAATTACCAACATGGGGTTTGACTAAGGCAAATCCCTATTCACCCAAAAACAAACATTTTTTCTTCTCTCTTTGTATGTGTAGATTTATAGGTGAAGAAGGATTGAAAATCAATCAAAAGAGAAATTTTAAAAATTTGTCAAAGTTATCAATATTGTTGTCAAGACACAAAAACTTAGACCCTTAATTTATTTCTGACTTTCTAATAGTGAAATTTGGGGCAAACAGAATCTCAGATCTTGCACCAGAGGACCCTCGAAGTTGAGGGAAAAACCTATACAAAGACCCATTTGTCCTTGGGTGAATGAGTCCTATTATAGGCCCTAAAACACACTTTTCTGGGTAGGTTTACCATTTTTTGCACTTCCCAGATCTACCTGCAAAATGTCATTTCCATTTCTATTATTATAAAAATCTGCATTTCAAGTGTTAGGTTGTGCAATTTACTTTGTTAAAGAATTTTAAATCATCTCCCAAAAGTGCTAATCAGTCACTTATGTCATAAGAAAAAAATAGACCTCCTAATAGGGTTGACTCACCTCAAGGTTGAAATTCAATCCTATCTCTTGGAGATCTTTTTTTCTAATGAAACTAGGGAAAGTGTAAGTGTTTTTAAACCTTTTAATCATTCCATATTGAACACCCACTTACATTTTTCTATGTTTTAGTTACAAGAATGTAGAAGGCTTGGGAAGCCTTCAAGACATGAATTATTGGGAATGGAAATTGGTTTTAAATTGTGCTCTCTATTATCCAATAGTCTTTATGGTGGTCTCCTACCATTTATTTTCAAGATAAGTCACTACATAAGACTTTTGAATGATTCTCTTAATATTTTCAAAAGAGGAATTACATATATAAAAGACTTAAATATGAAGATCAACTCTACTTGGACCTCATGTCCCTAGGCCAAATCTAAGTTCTATATAAACCTTGTAGATAATTTTTTTAATAAATAAGTGAGGTTGTGCCCTCTCAAAATTTAGTGGAATCTGCTAAGCCTTGGTGGAAGCCTTGGAACTAGTATGTTGACACTCTCTTCCACAAGTATCCTATGATTTACAAATTTAATTCTGTATGGTTGTTGGAACACAACTATCTATTGAGAGGGGGGGTGAATCAATAGAGTTAATAAAACCATTCCTCATAAAATTTAAACCAAATTAGGAGAATATGTAGAGAGACCAATCACACAAATACACATAACACCAAATGTATGTGGAAAACCTAGTATGGTAAAAACTATGGTAAGAATAGCTGCTTGAGTCTACTACTCAAATCTAGCCTCGCAAGAAAAAATATCATTGGTTACAAAGTTTAAGGGCACCAACCCTAAGGAGACACCGATCCCCTAATTAAGCACCAACTCAACAATTTGATGACACCAATCAATTAAACAAAAAGGAGCCACAACTCCAAATTACATAAGTGATTCAACTGAATAAAATTCTTTGTTGCAAATCTAATCTACAACTATACATTTAATTCTTCTCTACTCTATTTTGATTTTTAAAACAACTTCCATTCTCTGCTGCTATAGGAACACTTATTCTATCTTTGTTATTGCTGCAATCTCAACAACTCATCCCTCTCTCTTCTCTTACTTTGCTTCAACTCTATTAAACATTTTTGTCATTCATTTGGGATGCATACACAATTCATACTATGTTACTTTATATGTCTCTGAGTGTGTGTAACTCTTTGTATTTTTAATAAAACTCATTTTTGACTGTTAGGTCTTCATTTTATATGCCCTATTCCACTGCTTGTCTACTCTATTCCCTAGCTTGATAGGTAGGTTCGATCCATAATAAATGCTTGTTATATACAATTGGAATTGTATCTGATCTTCTAAATTCTTGAAAGTCTATGACATTTCTCATCCAATAGAATTTCCATATTTTATTGTCATGGCATATAAAATTTCTTTATTTGTATTGAGTTCCATCGCCTAACCATTCAAACCACTGAACGACTATTGTGACATTACAACTTTGAATGTCAATATTTAATCTTTTTCTTCATGCCATTGTCTGACAATCCTCATTGATAGGATTCAACTTTAAAATATAACCATTTGATCAAATTTAATTTAAATATATGTTGTTTCTCTTTATCACATGCCTTATTCTTGTCACAACTTTGTTTTGGGCTGAAGAAATCATTTCCATGATGTATTGAACATAAGCGATGCAATAGAACTCACCACCTATTTTCTTGACATCACACTCTACTTCCTATCACACATCAAAATTTTTTTATGTGCATGAAGGATTGAAAACATGATACAAAGAACTCATGCACTATAATGAGTCACCACCATTCCGAGTCAACGTAACTATGTACATGTGTCATCCTTTTGTATATCACAATATGATTCATTATTCTTGATTCACTACTGTGATGTGAAGCAATTATGTGATGCAACAAGATATCACCATATGTATTTGTGATGTCACATTCCATTACCATCACATATCACTCTTTTCTTAGCATGGTGTAATTCAAAACAACGATGTGAATTACCTATGCAATGTAATCATAACTTTCCATCTATTCTTTGAAAACACTTGTCATTATACCACACTCCTATAGGGAAAATCCAAGGACCCACCATACTCTCAATGGGCTAGCAGGACATTTCCATCTATCCCTTTTGACGTCTACTCCACTACAGTTGCTCCCTTGTTTTCAGTAAAAAAAGAGAAGGTTATCATAACTTTGTTGGGGACTGATGATAGTTTCCTAACTTGGACAAAACTCTGAAATGAATTGACTTAAGAAATTTTTTTAATGGTTATAGTGATGCTCTTAGGCACCGACACACTTTAGGACTTCAAAATGTTGAACCTAAGGCTATAAGTTATAATGTGTGGGGAAAAGGAAAGATTATGAAAACTTGGGAAGTGAACGAAAAAGTTTTGATAATTAATAAAAAGACCAACAAAAAGATGAACCTCAAACTATAAGTTATAATACGTCAGGAAAAGGAAAGGTTATGAAAACCTGGGTGGTGACCGAAAAGGTTTTGATAGCTAAAAAAAAGACTGACGACTTCAAGATAGCCAAATTTTGAGTAAATAAGCTAGTTTTTGAGATGAGCCAAAAACTACATAACTTAAGTGACCTTCAAATTTCAATTACCAGTCAAAATTAAAATATAAACTCTATGAAGGCACCATGACTAAGAAAACTTTAACCCTTTGAGGTGTCAACCTTCGGGCTTCTCCTTTACTACATTCTTTACAAACTGTTAAGGCGGAAGCCTTAACTCTGACCCACAAACACTGAAGCCATTTCATGTGTCGGGGTTTGGGTCTCCACCATACTCCTTACATCACTTTATCAACATTAAGTTGAGCCATAAGCCTTAACACCGATACTCAATGTTTGATCACTTGTAGCAAAGAGTGAGCCTCAAGCTTGAAGTCTAAAGTCCAATCAGACTAAGATAAAAATGACTAACTATTTTTTCTCTTATCAAGCTATACATGGTAAGCTCGAGGGCTGAAGCTTGAACTTTTGCAACATTTCAAAACTTGCTCTGCATCTTGAAATCATATTTCTTTTGGCTCCCTTATGATACCACCCTTTTGACAACAATGCCACCTTTTGATATCAATGACAACATAATGTAAACAATATCCCCCTTTGGCATTGATGGCAAAACTTAAATGTTCTTTACCAATTGTAAATGAAATTATATGTACCAAGTGTACCAATTAAACACTCATATATCAACATGAACCATGTTAGAAACCATTCTGCATAGCAACCATATGATTATTTTTAGTCATAACCCCCCCTTAGACATATCTTTGCTTTTGATAATACAAAGGAGTATTTGTTACAACTTTCTCCCAAAACTTACAAACTTAGAGCATTTTGCTCACTTTCTCCCCCTTTGTCATCAATGACAAAGGAACACTTTCTAGAAACCTAGCTTCCACTGATGTTCTCCCCCTTTGATATACTATGCAGAGAGAAAGAGTGTGTCCAATCTGCAACCATCAAGTCATTAGAAAGTTTTAAAACCATGCATACTTGACTCATGTGATTTCTCTCTTTCCTTCTAGGGATGAATACAAATTCTATGAATCTCCCCCTAGATTAATATCCTATCACTATTGTTAGTGATGTAATTTGGAAGCAATGACTCCCATTTTATGTCTTAAGTACTCAAATTGCTCTTTTGGAAGAGGTTTGGTGAATATGTTTGGAACTTGTTCCTTAGTGGGAACATATTCCATTGTGACTTCTTGATCTGCTACCCTTTCTCTTATAAAGTGATATTTTATTGAAATATAATTAGTTCTAGAATGCATCATTATATTATTTGATATATTAATAGCACTTGAATTGTCACAAAGAATAGAGATAGGCTCTTTGTACTCTACCTTGATTTCTGTAAGTGCTTGTTTCATCCATAATATTTGAGTACAACTTACTAATTCTAACACATTCTCTGCTTTTATTTTTGAAAGAGTGACCAACTCTTGCTTCTTGCTCAACCATGAAACAAGTTTGTTTCCTAAGAAAAATTCACCACCACTAGTTCTTTTTCTATCATCTACCCTTCCTGCCCAATCAACATCTGTGTATGCTATCAAAGTAAAATCTTCACCTTTGGGATACCACAGTCCATAGTCAATTGTACTCTTGGTGTATCTAAACATTATTTTCACTGCATTGACATGTGACTCTTTTGGAGTTGCTTGGAATCTTGCAACCATGCATACTGCTTGCATAATATCAATTCTTGATGTCGTTAGGTATAACAAACTACCTATCATTGATCTATACATAGTTTTATTTGCATCAAGATATCCATCTATTTTACTCAATTTACATCTAGTTATCATTGGAGTACCTACTAGTTTTTTTTATCTTCCATTCTAAATTTCTTAAGCATCTCCTTAGCACACTTTGTTTGAGATATGAATATCCCTTCATCAGTTTTCTCTATTTGTAGACCAAGGAAAATGAAAGTTCTTCAAGCATGGACATCTCAAACTCATCTTGCATTTGAGTAGAACTCTCTTTGCACATTTAATTGTTTCTACCACCATAAATGATGTAATCTACATAAACAACAACAATTAGCATATGATCATCTTCTGATTTAAAGTACAAATTACTATCTACACATCCTTTGTTAAATCCTTGTAGTTGCAAGTACTGATCTAGTCTAGAGTACCAGGCTCTAGGTTCTTATTTTAGACCATACAAATCTTTCTTTAGTCTACAAACATGATTATCTTCTATTGAAAATTAAAAACCTTCAAGTTGTTCAATATAAACTTCCTCTTCTAGGTTTCCATTTAAAAAGTAGACTTGACATCCATTTGATAGACTTTGAAACCTTTAAAAATCGAGAATGCTAGAAACATTCTTATAGCTTATAATCTAGCAATTGGAGCAAATATTTCTTTAAAATCTATACCTTCCATTTGTGCATACCCTTTGCACACCAATCTAGCTTTGTTCCTTATAACAACTCCATCCTCATTGGGATTTTTTCTAAAGACCCATTTTGTGGCTACTACATTCTTGTTCAAATGTCTTAGAACCAATTCCCAAGTTTTGTTCTTTTTAATTTGGCTTAGTTCTTCTTCCACAAATTTTATCCAATTCTCATCTTTATTATCTTCATCATAGATTTTAGGTTCAATTTTTTATAATAGGGTGAAATTAACTTGCTCTTGATTATTTGCAAGTCTTCCCCTTGTCTGAACTCCTTCATCTTTATTCCCAATGATCTATTCTATTGGATGATCCTTTTAAACATATTTTGCAAGTGTATTTTCATTTTCATATTTTGATTCTTCATCAACTATTTCTTCTTCAAACCTTGATTTTTGCTCACAAATATCTTTATCAGGTTTAACATTTTTCATTTCTTCATCAATCTTGATATTTATAATTTCCACAATTCTTTGTAGCCTCTTATTGTAAAATTTATAGGTTTTTCTTTGAGTGTAATATCCAAGAAATATTCCTTCATCATATCTTGAATTAAAGTTTCCCAAATTGTCTTCATATCTTCTAATGTAACACTTACTACCAAATAAGTATTTAACAAATGTAGGTCTACCATTCCATAGTTCATAAGGAGTCTTCTCACTATTTACCCTTAGTTGAACTCTATTCAAAGTATATACTGTGGTATGTACTTCTTCTCTCTAGTATATATCAGGTAACTTGGCCTCATTTAGGATTGTTCTAGCCATTTTTTTGACTGTTCTATTATGTCTTTCAACAACTCCATTTTGTTGTAGATTCCTTGTTGTAGAATGTTGCCTTTTAATCCCATGTATTTCACAATATTCTATGAACTAATTTGAGGTGAATTCTTCACCTTTATCAGATCTTAAGCATTCAATTCTTCATCTAATTTCCTTCTCAACCATAGACCTAAAGGTTTTAAATCTTTCAAATGCTTGAGATTTGTCCTTCAAAAAGGTTGTAACCCAAGTCATTCTTGAGTAATCATCTATGAGTAACATGAAGTGTCTTTCTCCTTTTAAATATTTTGTCCTTGTAGGACCACAAAGATTAGTATGTACTAACTCCAAAGGTTTTGAAGTAGCATATTCTTTTGTTTGAATTTTAACTCTTGTCTACTTACCTTGCTGACATTCTCTGCATGTAGTGTTTTCAAGTTTGGTTATCTTGGGCATATGTCTAACAAGTTTCTTTGAACTTACCTTTACCAAGTTATCAAAGTTGACATGACCCATTCTTTTGTGTCATAACCAACTCTCATCAATCTATCCTATAAGATAGATTTTTTTTTATTTACTTCCTTGAGGTTGTAAATATTACTTTTAGTCCCTTTTCCTTCTACAACTAGTCTTCTTGATTTAGCTTTCATTATATTGCAGTCTTCTGCAATGAATGCGACTTTGTATCTATTGTCACACATTTGACTAAAACTCACTAGATTGTGATTTAATCCTTCAACATAAAGAAAATTTATGTGTAGGAAGTTTTCCATCTATGCTTAAAGTACCTTTACCACAGATTCTTATACCACAGATTCTTACTGCAGTATTGTCTCCCAAATTAACAAAACCTTATTTGCAGCTACTTAGTTTGATAAACTTGCTCTTATCACCAGTCATGTGTTTAGAGCAACCACTAGCTATAAACCATAAATTTTTCTTTTTTTCATGGAATGCAATTTGAGAAATCATTGATTGTGCATCCTCTTGATCTTTCTCTTTCCATATCTTCTTGAATTTCTTCTCTGTTTTAGAAACTTGTGAATCTTTGTTCACCTAAGGGAGTACTTTCCTTTTACTTTGTACTCTTGGCTTTACAAAGTTTTCTCTACAATGTTTGGCTATATGACCAAGATTGTTACAATTATAGCATATAAATTTTATATCTACCAAAGGAGAAATGGATTTCTACTCACAAAATTTGTTCTCCTTGTATGTACAATTCTACACTCTCTAGCCCTATGACTGAAATGATTACAAATCTATAACAATAACCATAGAAATATGAAAAATACCTTGTCATAGTATATCTTGTTGTAGGATGAGGAAGTCTCCTTGAATTTTAATTTTTTAAGTCTCACCTTTGTGAAACCATCTACATCAACTACTATTGTGTTTTGATTCTTCTTCAACTTCTCAATGATAGGCTTTTTAGCCTTCTTATCTACCATAGGCTTCATTTCTCCAATATCTCTCTTCAACTCAACAACATCTTTATCTGATTTTGCATTTTTAGAGGTATTTCTTGCAAGCTTTCTCATACTTTGTTTCAAACTTCCCTTCAGCTGTGAAGTTATCATATAAATTTACAAATTTACTGGTAGTAGGACTTTTACCTTTCTTAAATCCAAAACTAGAATTTTCTTTTGCTATCTTTTGTGAGCTTATTAACTAATCAAGTATCTTAGAGACTCATTTCAACTTCAAACCTCTATCAATTTGTTCTTTAGCCTTTCTAAATATTTTCTTGGAGCAACTACTTCATCTTTCAGCTTCATGCATTCATCAGATTTAGATTATAGTTTAGACTTGACTACATCTTCTATTCTCTAGGCTTCTTCAACTTGAGTCTTTAAACTAATTATATTATGTTCAGATTCATCAAGAATCTTAGATATCTCCTCAATCAGTTTGTGTGCACATTATTCTTCTCCTTTCTTAAGCTCTTAATCTCATCAAGATCACTAATGAGTTCTCCTTCAAGACCTACTTCTCCTTCTTCTTCCTCATCAGAAGCTTCAACTTCTTCATTTTCCCAATTTGCAAAGCCTTTTTCCATGAATAAGAATTCATTTTCTTTAACCATTAAGGCACAACCTTGTTCATCATCTAAGCTATCACTAACACCAGATGAATCACTTTCCTCTTGTGTGTATAAGCTCTTATTCTTCTTTGGAAAGTAAGTTTCCTTCTTTTTACCATCCTCTTCTTTCTTAAATTTATCCTTTTCACCATAAGGGCATTTAGAAGAAAAATGACCTATCTTACCATAGTTAAAGCATTTAAAGTGTAACTTACCTATGTATTTTCCAGAGCCTTTTCTTAATCTTCTGACAAAGTTAGCTTCTTCTTCATCACTCTCCTCAGATCCAGATATAGATATTTCTTCCTTTTATTTCTTGGATAATTTAAATGCAGCTTCTATTTTAGAGGTGTTTGCATCTCCTATTCTCATCTCATAGGCAGTGAAGATACCGTGCAACTCATCAACATTGGTTGTATCTAAATTTCTTACTTCCCCTATTGCAGAAATTTTATAATCATATTACCTAGATGGTAATGATCTTAAAACATTTTTGACAATAACTGGTTCTTTCACTTCTTCTCCAAGGCCTTTGATGACATTCACAATTTCATCTACCTTGAGAAGGTAGTCTGCAATCTTCTCTTCTTCACTGATCTTCAAACTTTCAAACTTTCCCTTTTAGGTTTGTATATTGGCTTGCTTTACCTTGTCATCACCTTCATAGATGCTCTTAAATGTTCTCCAGACATGTGCTATTTGAAAATGCACCACTTTGATAAATAATGAGCTAGGAAATCAACAAAGAATAGCATTCTTTACCTTAGAATTATTATCATATGCTCTCTTTCTAGCTTGATCAGTAGGAGGCATAACAGGGATTGTATATCCATTTATAACAAACATCCATACAACAAATCCTAATGAGGATAAATATGCTTCCATATTGATGCTCTAGAATGCATAGTTTGATCCATCAAAGAGAGGTTCTTTTTTTGAAGATGAACCTTTTTGACTAGCCATAGTCTTTAGACTTCAAGATCCACCTAAGTTGATTAAGCTTCTTCAAAGGAACTAGTACTCTGATACCAATTGTTGGAACACAACTATCTACTAAGAGGGGGGGTGAATTATTAGAGTTAATAAAAATAGTCCTTAAAAACTTTAAACCAAATTAGGAGAATATGCAAAGAGACCAATCGCACACTAATATACATAACAAAAAATGTATGTGGAAAACCTAGCATGAGAAAATCCATGGTGAGAATAGCTGGTTGAGTCTATTGCTCAAATCCAACCTCATAAGAGAAAACCTCACTAACTTTACAAATTTTAAGGGCACCAACCCTAAGGAGACACCAATCCCCTAACTGAGCACCAACTCAAAAATTTGATGGTACCAACCAATCAGACAAAAATGAACTTTAACTCCAAATTGCATAAGTGATTCGACTAAATCAAATTCTCTATTGCAAGTCTAATCTGAAACTATACATTTACTTCTTCTCTACTTTGTTTTTCTTTTCAAAACAACCTATGTTTTGTGATACTACAGGAACACTTCTTCTATCTTTGTTAATACTGCAATCTTATCAAATCATCCCTCTATTCTCTTACTCCGCTTCAGCTCTGTTAAACATTTCTTTCATTCATTTGAGTTGCATAAACACTTCATGTACTCTGTTACTTTGTATGTATCTGAAATTGTGTGTAACTCTTCATGTTATCAAGAAAAATCATTTCTAAATATTAGGTATTCATTTTATATGCCTTTTTTGACCACTTGTTTGCTCTGTATCAAAACTTTAACACTAGTTTTGATACATAGGTCTGATGCATAATAAATGCTTATTCTATATAATTGGAATTGTATCAATCTTCCAACTACTTGAAAGTCTATGACATTGCTCGTCCAATATAATTTCCATCTTTTTCTATCATGGCATGTTATGCCTTGCATAACCACCCCATCTTTTTCCTTGGTCAAAATGGGTCTCCCTTTATGTTTTTGTCCTTGATTGATTTTTTAACAAAGTTTGGAATCTTGCTTCTTCAACACTTTTTTTTTCTTTGGTTTCTCTGTCGGAACTAGAACCGAATCGGGTTTTGAATCTTCTTTTAAAACTTGTTCCAATTCCCATCTCGGTAGTCTTCTTTTTCCCTTTGTTTGTTTTGTCTTTATCGAAGCCGGAGCCAAAATGGGTGTTAAGTCAGTTTTCATTCAAAGTTTCAAAATCAAGTATGGATCCGCCTTCGCCTCCGCTTTTTGTACTTTTGGTTTTTGTCTGGGTTTTTATGTTAAGTTTTCTTGTTTCGGTCTTTTTGTTTTATTTTATCATTTTGTTTCACTTTTATCTTTGTCGGTGGAACCAGACCCAGAATGGGAACCAAGTTGGGAAATTACTCAAGTTTCCAAAAATAGTTTTCATTCCGATTCCACTCCCGCCAGTTTTTGTCATTGACTTTTATTGAAGTCACACTGTAGTGATGTGCCCGTTCCCTCTGCAGTTCTGACTCTGCTCTACTACATTTATTGCATTAATTACAAATGCCATGCATGCGTGAAACTACTAGTTTTTTCCTTAATTAGGGATTAACGTGTAGTTATCATTATTATTATTAAGAGATCGAAGAGCAAACCAGAGTTGCAGTGAAGATTTTGTGCGAGTGAATCGATTGAAAGAGAGACAGTTGCTTACGGATTTCTTCAGGAAGTTAACCTATTTATTTGCATTCGAGGTAGGGTTTTCTATTTTCATTCTTCTTTTTATTTTAAATTTTTTGTTTCTATTCTTCTTGGATTGTTGGTTTTGTGCGAATTCCTTTGTAAGTTTGTATGTTTTGGTTTTTTTTGTTTTTGTTTTTGTTTTGCTTGTTTTTGTATTGCTTTTATAGTTTTGTTTCTTGTCGGTTTATTTTGATGTGGTTGTTTTCAAGTTTTAGCCGTGACCAAGTCATGGTGCCCTAATTTTTAAATGCATAGGTTAAATTTGGTTTTTATAGTGAGAAGGGTTTGGTAGATGGTTGCTTTTACTTAAGAAATCTATGGCACATTCAGTTTGGTTAGTTTAAATAGGGTTAAATTTATGCCCTGGTTGTTTGTAATCGAGGGTTTTTAGTTTAGGGTTTCTTGGTGCATTTTGTGTTCACGTTTTAATTTAAATATGATGCCCTAGAAAGTACAGCCACCTCTTGGTCATATGGGGATGGTCTTATCATGTTATATTTAAGCCCCTTTTTTGTTTTGATATGACCTAGCCTTTAAAATCATGAAGTCATTTACCAAACTATTGAAAAAACTTATGACATCATGATAATTTAGGTGGAAGCGAAATCAAAATGAATCTATAATTTGAACCATGTTTTCCAATAGGTATTGATTCCATTTCTATCCCGTTTCCGACTCTGCTTATAGTGAGAAGCCTTCTTTCAAAATAACGATAACCTAGGCGAAATCTGAAGCAGAACTAAAACTGAATATGAGATTAGAAAATCTGAAAGAAACCAAATCAGTTTCCATTTTGGTTCCGTTTCTGATCAACATGCCGGTTCCATCTCCGAGCCCGCTTGTTATTATTGTAATCTCAATAATGGTTTTGGCTCCGAACCCGCTTGTTATTATTGTAATCTCAATAACGGTTTTGGCTCCGAGCCTGACAATGTTTTGAAAGAGATTGTTTAGAATGTTTCATGTTTGGTTCTGCCTCCGATATATATGAAGAGTAAGGTTTTAAAGCATATTTTTTATGATATTTATTCAAGGATCTAATTGGGGGTTTTTTTGTAGGAAAGCTAAAGGATGTCAAGAGTATCAAGAGAAGCCTCCCAAAGGAATTGGCCTGCAGAAACATCAAAGGAAGCAGCTAAGCCTAAGAAGATAAAGCTGGAGCATCTACCTTATACTTTGAGGTATAATCATAGGGGTCCTGTTGTCACTGCAAGCAAGGTGGAATCGGATTGGTTTGATATAACCGACACCAATCTGGGCTCATACAATTTTGAGGAGCTGTATTCAGAAACATTCGCTAAAGATATAACAGGGAGGACTCAAAGAATTGTTGAGTCTGGTTTGGCTCATATCACCTTATTCCCTCTTATCTGTCCAGTGCCCAAAGTTGATTATGACAACAACAAGTGCTTTTAATCTAGCCACTAGGCAGTGTATGGATGCACAATACAATGTTATTATTGATTTAACTCCTCAAATGTTTCAACATATGTTTGGTGTCCCAGATCCAAAGAACCTAGTATAGTTAAAGGAGGCAGAAGCTTTAGAGAAATATAGAAAATACAAGGGGGCCAATAAAGCTTACTTGAACAAAAAATGGTTGAGAATAGAGAAGAAGTCTTTGACCAAATTCCATGATCAACCAAAGAGGACAAAATTCTATAAAGAAGTATCAAACTTGATCATGATGTTGTCTAGAGTATTTGGGAAGAGGGATGTGTTTCACTTCAAGGAGTGGATGTTTCCCTTCATTCAGATCATCTTTAATGGAAAACAATAGTTTGATTGGCCAATGGTTGTGTCTGATGCTATTCATGACCAATTAACAAGGATAAGGGAAACCAAATGCTTCTTCATGACTTCTTATGTTGTTTATGCAACAACTAGAGGAGGTCTATTTCCAGGTTTAAAGAGAGTGGGGATATTGGGAGAGGAAGATGGACAAAGGAAAGTGTGGGACCATTATGATCAGTTATCTCTACAAGTATCTGAAACACAACTTAGAAGGGTTAATGATGCATTTATATATGTAATCATTAACCAGCTTAATGGAGATGTAGGATATAGACTGAGTCAAGAAGCTATGGAATTTATCACGGAATGGGGATGTTGGTATATCCAATATCTCAAGTTCACATACTTCAGGCTGGCTGGATTTGAAGGTCATCCACATTTTATGCCAAGATGTTGTAGCAATAGGATAGTTCTAATCGAATTCGTATATCAAGCTCTGGGGGTTAATGCCCGGTTTGGATTGAAGCACAAAATAGGATGTCATAAGTTCCCCATGCAATTGGGTGAATACAACTGTCAACATCTAGTAGGAGCTAAGGTAGTGTGCAATGAGTTGATACATCTGAAACTAGGTTTGTATACAGCTTGGAAGTACTTTGACCCAAGGAAGAAAATGAATGCCTTGCTGCCTTCTATTTTTGATAAACATTTCAATTTGTTGGAAGATTTCTAGAGTGACCTTCAAGATGAGTATGACCTCAGGAAGAATAATTATGAGAGGTTACCTGTCTCACTCATAGTAGAGCTTGGGATCAAAGATGATATCCCTGATGCATTAGTAGATGATGGAGTGGTATTAGATCCATCATATGAAGCATTAAATATTGGCACTAAAAGATTGGATCCGGTGGACTGGGATGGTGAGGAGACCATTGACATAAAGAAAATAGGGAGGCCAGTTTTGGATAGAAGTATTCATTGGGTTGTCCTAAGAACCAAAAATCCTCAAGAACAAGCTCCTAAGAAGGGGAAGGGATACAAAATAATCAAGAGGAAATTTCCTTCCAAGGAGCCCTTGGAATTCTTCCCTCCAGACATTGAAGAGATTGAGCTTGAAGCAATGACTCAAGATGAACCAGAGACACAAGAAGGAGGTGCCCAAGTAGGACCTGTGGTTTCAACACCTGAATTAGGTGAATCCTCTACTCAAGTCCCACTTACAAAGCAACAAGATGAAGAAGTGAAAAAAGGGACTCTTCATGATATTGCTGAATCCATGAAGGGAAAAGGAGTAGAGGTAGAGATTCATGACATTGGAACGAATTTTGATGAGACTTTTTCAGAGAATGCACAAGAAAAAATGCCTCTAGAGGAGGATACTGAATAGGTGTTGACAGAGGAGGATCAGTGGGTGCTATTTGAAGAGGCCAAGAAGGCTGCCGATGATCAAGCACACACTACAACAATAGAGAAACAAAAGGCAATTGATGCCAAGATATAGGTTGATGCCTTACTTCAGCAGCAACACATAGAAGCTACGCTAAAAGCTGACGAAATAAAGAAGCAACAAAGGCAAAAAGAGCAAGAGCTCAAGGTCAAGGAAGAGAATGATAAATTGGAGTTAATATAGAAAATTCATGATCTTGAGGAAGAAAAGGCAAGACATCGAAGAGAGAGAGAAGTTCTTGTGGCTAAGTTGAAGCTTGTTGAAGAGGCTCATAAAGAGAAAGAGGAAGAATAATGAGTGAAAAAAGAGAAAGATGTCGGAGAACTGATCAAGAAGCAACAAAAGGAAAAGGAAGATGCAAAAAAACTTAAGGCATTAGAGGAAGAAAGAAACCAGGAGCTGGAGAAAAGAAGATTAGAAGAAGAAAGGTTGAAGAAGGAAGAAGAAGATAAGAGGATACAAGAAAAAAAGGATAGGGATGAAGTTGAAAAGCTTGCACAGACAAGTGTGGAACAAGAACAACAAAAGTTACAGGGGGTTGATTCTCAACCTCAAGTAAATGTGCAACCACCCTCTACTACTGCCTCTTCTTCTTCAACTATAATGACTGTTACTCTGGGTGCTCCCACTTGGTTAAAATTGGATCTTCATAAGAGGTCATTGACACCTTCACAACCTCTCAATTGGGAGGATATGATGATCAAGGAAATTGAGAAAGAAAGGCCTAAAAAGAAGGCCAAGATCCTACATTCCACTAGGCTCATCGACAAAGGAGAAATTGTTTTTGAATGTGCCATACCAATGATAGACAAGGATGTAGGAGACATGCAATTGACGGATTATTAGTTGGGCATTGTTAATTTGGGGAGACCTACCAGAGATCAAAAAATGAATTTAATTGATGTGGTAGCATCGTCAACCAAGTCAAGAATGTTGAAGGATAAACAATGGAAAGATGAGCTTAAGGCTCAGTTAGATTAGTTGCATGTTTTCTTGAAAAGTGTTTCTACTCCGAGGTCACAACAGGTTACCACTATTGAGACCCCAATTTTGCTGAGTAAGAAAGAAGTAGATGATTTGGTATAGGTAAGGGGCAAGGCAAAGATGTTGGATAGGTGGGTTGATAAATTGAATCAAGAAATGGGTGAAGTACTGGTCAATAGTTTTGAGGTTCATAAAATGGCGAAAGAATTAATAGAGGAAATGAATCAATATATTAAAACATTGGAAAAACAGGAGGATGAGTACAAAGGATATGATCAGAAATTGAAAGAAGTTAATAAATTGCCTAAAACTACTCTTCTAGAATAGTCAATACTTGAAGAAGATAATAAAGATTTATTGGAAAAGACTTCTTGCATACTCCGGTTTAGATCAGATTTTCTATACAAGCATAAAAATGAAGTTCAATATTCTGTTAAGGATCTAAATGAACAGTTTGAGGAGTTGGAAGTAGTTATTGCTGTTATAGTCAACGTTGATATACCAGTAAAGAAAGGTATACCTTTAAGCCAAATAAAGGAGAAGTGGGATGAAAGGTTTAAAGAGGTCATGCAAAAAGGAGATGATGGTGAAGATCTGCTGATAGATCAATTAATGGACATTAAAGAAGAGATAAGGGCAGCTAAGAGGGAGTTCACGAAGCTGAAAGATATGAGAGGGTTTGCTGCTGCGGAGTTGGAAAGGATTAAGTTTGAAGGCAGCTGGGTTGATGGGTCAGAATTGGACATACTACAACAAGTCTTCTCTAGTTATGACGAGTACATTGTAGAAAAAACTTCGTATGCATAAATCTCATGCATGTATGGCTTTCTTCTCTTCTTTGCATGCAAGACTGACTATTTTTGAGGCACATGGGTTTCTCCTCTCCTATCTTCTTTTCTTCTAGTTTAACTAAGTGATCAAAGCGGGAACTAGAGATCAAATTGATCCGAGTTTCCAAGAAGACTTAAATTCCTAAAAAGGTGGAACAACCTAAAATAGAGAGGACTTCAGATTTTTGTATATCTATAAATATCCTTGGGGTATCATATTGTAAAGGTCGGCTAATAGAGAATAGAATTGGCCACTTGATAGTAGGAGATAGAATTTTTTCATAGTTGTTACAGAGATACTTTGTTATTTACAGTTGAATATAATTAAAAGTTTTTTTTTTTTACGCAATATGGTGTTAGAATGGAGTTTTACTTGATAAGGTTGATGAATTATAACCTATCAGTATGCCAGTGATTGTGTTGAAGCATGATTGTTTCTTATGTGATGAAAGTCATTAGAAGAAGTCGGATTTAAAGATTATTTCATTAGATTATCTGTGAATTGAATTTATTGAAGTTTGTTGATCTACGGTCTTGGCAACAAATGAGAAGTGTTGATTTGAGTCTTTGAAGTTTTGATGATATGGGATTGTGGTATTAAATTAAGCACAATAGATGCATGCGATGGTATGGACTATTATGTAAATTGTATCATGCTATGGTTTTCTTGATCTGTTGAAAGAACATTTGTTGTTGAAGATATATGTCCGGATATTACATAAGTTTTATTCATGTTCATTGATATACGCCCTGATTTATCTTTTTCTTTTGTTTAAAACCCCCCTTGCTTTATTAAGAATAGTTCGATGAATAAGTCATTGCTTGTATTCCTTATTACTAGCGCATGCCCCTTGAATATTACAGTTGCATGGACCAATTGAGTGACACCAGACAGTTGAGAACCAACTACCAAGACTTTGGGAGTTAGGCTACTATATGTTGTCTTTCTTTTTCAGGAGTAATAAAGTAGAAATATTCTATTTACACGTTGTTTGTGTCATTTTCACCATCAACAAATAATCTTCCAACTGCTTGAAATTCTATGACATTGCTCATCCAATATAATTTCCATCTTTTTCTATCATGGCATATGAGATTTATTCCTATGTTGAGTTCCACCACCTAACCAATCAAACCACCAGTTGACCATTGTGACGTTACAACTTTGAATGTCAACCTTTGATCTTTGTCTTCATGCCATTATATGACAATCCTCGTTGATAGGCTTCAAATTTAAAACATAACTGTTTGATTAGATTTTATTTAAATATATGTCATTGATCTTTATCTCATGCCTTATGCTTGTCACAACTTTGTTTTGAGATGAAGAAATCATTTCCTTGATGTATTGAACACGAGTGATGCAATAGAAACTCGCCACCTATTTTCTTGATTTCACACTCCACTTCCTATTGCACATTGCAAATTTTCTATGCACGTGAAGGATTGAAAATGTGATACAAAGAACTCGTGCACTGCAATAAGGAGTCACCATCTATCCAAGTCTTCATCACTATGTACATGTGTCATATTTTTATATATCACAAATATGACTCAATATTCTTGATTCACAACTATAATGTGAAGCAATTATACGATGCAATAAGATATCACCATTTTTCTTTGTGATGTCACATTCCATTAACACTATATATCACTCTTTTCTTAGCATGGTGTAATTCACAACAATAGTGTGAATTACTTATGCGATGAAATGAAAACTTGTCATTTATTCTTTGAAAACACTTGTCATTATACCACACTTTTGTAGGGAAAATCCAAGGACCAATCATACTCTCAGTGGGCTAGTGAGACACTGTCATCTATCCCTTTTGATGTCATACTCCACTATTGTCGCTCCCTTGTTTTGGGAAAAAAAAGAGAAGGTTATCATAACTTTGTCGGGGACCGACGAAAGTTCCCTAACTTAGACAAAAATCTGAAATGACTTGACTTAAACAAAAAATTTAAAGGTTAAAGTGATGCTCTTAGGTGTTGACACACTTTGGGACTTCAGAAAGATGAACCTCAGACTATAAGTTATATTGCTTCGAGAAAAGGAAAGGTTATGAAAAATTGAGCGGTGACCAAAAAATGTTTCAATAACTAATGTTCAAAAAGATTGAAAAAAAGATAAACCTCAAACTATAAGTTATAATACATCAAGAAAAGGAAAGGTTATGAAAAATTGGGAGAGGACCAATAAGGTTTTGATAACTAACAAAAAGATTGACAACTTCAAGAATTAGCCAAATTTTGATTCATTAAGATAGTTTTTGAGATGGGCCAAAAACTATATAACTTAAGTGACCTTCAACTCTCGATTATTAGTCAACATTAAAATCTAAACTATGTGAAGGTGCCATGATTGAGACAAATTTAATTCTTTCCGATGTCGGCCTTCGAGCTTCCTCTTTTATTGAATGCTTTACAAATTGTTAAGGCGAAAGCCTTAACTCTGACCCATGAACACCGAAGCCATTTCAGGTGTCGAGGTTTGGGTCTCCACCATACTCCTTACATAACTTTCACAACATTAAGTTAATGTATAATACTTAACATCGATGCACAATGTCCAATCACTTGCAGTAGAGAGTAAGCTAGAAGCCCAAAGTCCGAAGTCTGATCAGACTAAGCTGAAAATTACTAACTATTTATTCTCTAAGTAAGATATACATAGTAAGCCTAAGGCCTGAAGCTTGAAATTTTACAACATTTCAAAGCTTTCTCTACATCTTCAAACCATCTTTCTTTTGGGTCTCTTATGATACCACCCTTTTGACATCAATAAGACATGCCCTTTTTGTTGAATTCAGGAGGAGATTGTTGGAAGCTTGCCATTGTTGATGCAATTTGGCAACATGAGCATGTTATGTACATTGTATATGATCCAGTATTGTCATTGATGTCAAAATTATTGTGGATCATTCTAGCATGGCTTGAAATTATTCTTAAAGACATTTTTACATCACAAGTTTGTTCGAAAAGTATGGTTATATAGGAATTTGGATAAATATTCCTTCTGATAGTATAGAGGTTCAGTGCATCAATTTTTGGGTCCACACTCCACTGCAAGTAGAGATATCACTTTGCGATTCTAATTATAGCTTTGAAATCATCATATTCATTTATATTCAATATTTTGTGATGTTTTGTGAAGTATCTTGAAAGATATGAATGAAAAAGGTCAGCTCTGTGTATTGTAGTCATTTTCTGAACAAAGTGTCAATGTGGGAGATTTTGCATTACTTCGTGAATAAATATTTCATGTTGTAGTGTCAAAGATAAGTTTCTAGATCACGGCCAAATGGAAATCACAAATGAGATCGAGTTTTTTTTGTACGTGTGATGTATTGTGTATAAAAATTATTTTTTTGTGTTTAGGTCTTATTTGGGGCCGACGTAACATGTTTAATACTTTATGGGGGATAACTAAGTGACTTTATCTTATGTGGGATTTATATTAGGTCTATCCTG
Organism: Sequoiadendron giganteum; assembly: GCA_007115665.2. Taxonomy (NCBI): domain Eukaryota; kingdom Viridiplantae; phylum Streptophyta; class Pinopsida; order Cupressales; family Cupressaceae; genus Sequoiadendron; species Sequoiadendron giganteum. The sequence goes on along the minus strand of CM021105.1, from coordinate 487,690,062 downwards.
ACCTATATGGAGGTAAATTGAATTTTGAATTAAGGTGCGAGATATAGATAAATTTTTTTTAGGATGACATGTTCAAATTTTGTGTGTTACTTCTAATTACGCTGACCTAATTGAAGTTACACTTGATATGGATATTATAAAGTGGATTATTTTCTTGATGTTGGAGAGAGAGTAGATGATACTTAAAGAATGGATGACTGATGACATGTATGGTGTTCCACCTACATGTGTGTAATGCGAATACAATTAGAGTTGTGCAGATTGTGAGTAGAGCAAAGTATTGATTTATATCAGTGTGAAGATTATATTTGTGCTTCATTGGAACTATAATCAAGCATATGATAGATGTTATTATATTAGTTCAAATAGGTTATGTATCCACCCTTCTTTCTTCTTTCTTATTTTCTGTGGACAGTGAGTTCATCGAATAGTGAGTCCACCTGTAGTGAGAATTTATATAATATACTATATTAAGATATAATATATTGTGAGATAACCCTCACTGTGGTTTTTCCCATTTTAGGTTTTCCATGTAAAAATACTAGTGTTCATGTGTCATATATATTTTTATATGTTTTCATGCCTTCATTCACCATTGCAGTTAAATATTTTTGGTAATTGGATGGCTTATGTCAAAATGGTTTAATGGAATACCTATTCACCCCCCTTCATTATTCTAGGTGTTCAACAATTGGTATCAGAGCTTGGATCCCTAGAAGGAGCTTGACCACTTTGGGAAGATCTTGGAGTTTGAGCACATGGATGATATAAAGTTTCCTATTCCTTTGAAAGAAATTACTATTATTGAATATACAGATGAATATTGCATGCTTGACACAGATGGAGAACTCAAAGTTGCTCTTGAAGATCTTAACAAAGTTGAAGATGAAAGTAGAGATCTGAAGGAAAATATGAAAGAGGAAAATTTGAATGCATCAAAAAATTGAGAGAGTAGATCACAAAGTTTTGAGAAAGACATAAGGAAGTTAATGAACAATTGAAGCACGCAAATAAAGATCTCACTAGACTAAAAGTGCAAGTGGAAGAAAAGAAAAAGGTTTAAGAATATCTAAATGTAATGGTAAAAAGTAAGTCTGATGAATCCACAAGGCTTGAACAAGAGGTGGCAAATTTAAGATCAGATCTAGAGAAAGCGAGAATTCATGAGGATAAATTCAAGACAAGCTCTACAATGCTTGATGAGTTAATTGTAGGTCATGAAGAATCCAAAGAAAAAGGTGGTTTGGGACTTGAAAGAGGAGAAGGATCAAAAGAAGATCAGACACCTAATGTAAAGAAAATCAATGAACCATTGAAGAATCAAGACAAGAAGAACAATGGTAAGTTCTGGAATCAAATAAACAATGCTAGAAGACCCCCAATCAGACAACCAAATGCTCAAAGGTACTAATTTATTTTAATGATTTTTTCTATTTTTTTAATAAATATGGACGTAAAGTAAAGGAATGTAGAAATAGAATGAATCAAAATGCCCTATCCTTTACTGGTTAGTTCTTTACATGCAAAAAAAATAGACATAAAGCAAGTGAATGCAAAAGTTAAATGATGAATGGACACAACAATGGTAGAATGATTCAGTCCTTCAATGGTTATTGTTATACATGCTATGGATTTGGACACAAAGCTAATCAATGTAGATTCATAATGAATGAAAGGAATAATGCTCAAATAAATGTCATATGCAACAATTCCAGTAGGTCAGGACACACTACTAAATTTTGCAGAAGTAGAGACACAAGAAAGGAAAATCTTGTAAGAAAGAACAAACCAGTCAAAAAAATTGATCTAGATGAAGTAAAGAAGGAAATGGAAAAGATTTGGAGAAAGAAAGAGGAGACTGATGATAAGGAAGAATCTATACCATCCTCTGGTGTAGGTAAGACGGGAATTGAATCTAGGCATTGGCTTAGGGGGAGCAATAATAAAAAATAAAAAACCCCCTGCCTATATGAGGTGTCATAGCATGTCACAAAGAAATTTCATGAAGAATGAAATGATTAATCTATGGAAGAAAATTGTGAAACAAAATACTTTAATATGGAGATTTGCGGAGCTTGATAAATTGACTATGCATATAGTATTAAAGGTTACCAACTTTTTGGTTTGAAGCATTTATTGCAAGGTTAGGTCAAATTAGAGTGTTAAAAGAAAAATTGCTAAGGAAGATTCATTTAATCAAAATAATTTAGAGGAGAATAGAGGAGAAAAAAGAAAAATTGAAGAGTTCAAAACATCTTCCAGTCGCAGAACATTGAAACCCTAGTTTATCAAGAAGAATAAGAGGTATTTTGCAATTTCTACATACTTTAGCTTTTCAGAATTATCATTTGAAAGTAATTTGAATAAAATGGGGACACTGAAACTTGTAGAAGTCTCCCAAATACTGCAACTAGAGTTTAAAAGATATTTCATCAAAGTCTTAGATGAGGATCCTTTAGGTGCATTTTCATACATTCCCTATGGGATTTTGGCAACTGAAAATATTAGGGCATACATTCATGGAAATATGGAAGAACTCCCTCCTAGAAAATTAACTAAACTATGGTTAGATGAGTTAACTGAGAATGATTTAAATCCACAATACAAAGTATTGAATGAGAAGAGATTATATGTATGAGAAGAGTTCTCAAAGTTTGACTACAAGAAGAAGTATATCATAATGGCCTTAAGCAGAATTCATGATCAATTGATGTGGATTGATGAGCCTCACATAGTAACCAAGAAAGCAATTAAAGAGGTAACTGGTTTGTGTTCCTTCGAACCAGTTCCAATCCTAAAATTCATCAAGAACAAGGAAGTAATGAAAATAATATGTGCTACACTTGATCATACAACCCTCACATTGGGCCCTATTAGAAACCTGACAGTCAGATATGCCACAATGCTCATTGGAAAAAAGATTTGATATACAAATAAAGACAATTCAGTCTCTGCCATCACAGTTCATGTGACATAGGAAATGGTTGAGAACAGGGCTGACTATGACCTCTATGAGTTGCTCTGACTACAATTAATGGAGAAGAAGAAAATTAAGATGAAGAAGCACATATTCAGGTATGGTACAATAGTGATTTGTCTACTATTATACTTCTTGAGAGAAGTTCTTGTAATTGGAAAAGTTAATTGGACAAGTGTAAAGCCTATTGCACATCAGATAGTTGACTATATGAGTAGTCTTGATGATATGAATGCTCAAGATAATGCCCTTGCAACATTCTTTGCAATATTTCAGAACATAATGAGTGAAAGATAGAGAATTCATAGAAGTGTGGTAAGAGGATACATAAAAGACCTTAACTTTCTTGTCTCCACTAATTTTTTCTTTATGGAAGCAATAGAACCTAGAACTATTTGGGTCTCAGAACTAGATTATGAAGTGTTATAAGAAAAGTTGTTGGCTATGCAAAAGTCTTACTAAGCAGTCCCAAAGATCCCAATAGACCAAGGTTAATGGATAGACCTAGAGGTGAAATGAGTACAATAGAAGCCTCTGATAGCTCTAGGAGATCAGGTGTGAAAAGGTAAGTCATAGATAATCCTCTTGTAGCAAGGAGAATTAAGCAAGAAGTCACAAGGCAAAAGGAGATTGGTATCAACATTATTGAGGAAGGAGAAATGCACATGGTTGTTGCTCAACATGAGCATGAGATCACTGATAAAACTACTAATGCAAAAGAAAATGTTAATTTGGATGAAGTAGTAAAAGTACCATAGGAGATGACCCCTGGTACAAGCATAAATACATCATTACCTACAATAGAGAATTTTAAATTCTTGATTGATTCCTTCATGAAATATGCCTCCAGACTAAAAGGATAAGCCAAAATATAAGTTGAGGTAAGGATTGCAGAGAATAAATTACTGGATATCATAAAAAAGTGTGCATCTACACATGCCAAAGTTGCAAAAAGCTTGAAGGATGTACAAGCATGTGAAAAAGAAGCAAAAACTTTACTTCTATATTGTATAAAGTGGTCAGATGCCACACAAAACATAAAAAATGCCATGAATAAAATTGAGGCACAAATAAGCAACACATCTAGGACCTATGCTCCCATGCAATATAAAGTTGAGGGTAAATGCAAGAAGATGAGTCCACAAAACATGGAAGTTTTTGCCTTAGACAAAAAATCGAAATCGACTTCAAGAAAACAGGATCTCATTTTTTAATAAATGAGATCCTGTTTAGGTTCGGGGTCTCAATCCCAAAATCTAAATGGGATCCCGTTTTTAAAAAGCGGGATCCCGTTTTGAAAAAAAATCATTTTTGGAAACTTTTTAAAACGAGATCCCATTTTGAAAACTTTTCAAAATGGAAAGTTTCCATTTTGACAACTTTACAAAATGGGATCTGTTTTGAAAAGTTTCCATTTAAAACTCCATTTTTGGAAACTTTTCAAAGCGGATCTTGTTTTGAAAACTTTCCATTTTTTTCAAAATGGGATCCGTTTCAAAAACATTAAAAAAATATTTTTTTAATGAAATGGGATCCTGTTTTTAAAAATATGAATTTTTGGTCGGGTTTGTGCTTTGTTTTTTGGTTCGGGAAAAGGCTTGGATACCCGAACCTAAGCTTTGGACCTGGTTTGACTTGCAAGTTGAAGGTCTTGTCAATGTCACAAGAAAACAGTGACTTTGGACATATGTTTGAAAACCTTTTTTGCAAAAAAAATTGACGAAATTAAAACCGATTATAGATGAGACAGTGTAGAATCCAAATATGTAATTTTTTTTACAATTTGATTATTTTTTCTATTTTTCAATTAGTTTTTGATGAAACTGGTCCATAAACTTAAAATGTCAATGTTTTTTAGTATTTTAATAACTTTTTATTAAAATAATTTTTTGACGAACAAATTGCACGAAAGCCTACTTCAGATAGTTCTTTTCAATTTGAATAGAAATATTAAAAAAATGATAACTTTAGGTCATCTTATGTGTGATGTACATGACAATTTTTCAAAACAAATATGCTTGATAAAAAATTAACAAAACAATTTCAATAAAAAATTACAAAAAATATCGAAATCATGCTTCAGTAAGTTACAAATATTTTCCCAAAAGGATTTAGAAAACTATAATTATTAGGTCCAAATATGGATGATGTACACGTGCATGGTATGGTAAAAAAAAGTGACTTTTAAATAGTGGTTTTTAGAAACGCCTATTAAAAATCAATTTGTATCATCTGGGTATTAAAATAAATTACATATTTGGAAACTAGACTCTGAGCACTACATTTTATGATCAACAACTTTTTTCAAGATTCCATCTCTAAGTGCTTCAAATTTTAAGGTCAAATGTGATAGATTCTGAAAATCAGGAAAAACACTTCCACTTTTTGGCCAAAAAGTGGACTCAACTTCTTGCACACACACATGACCAAACTTGGACTACTATAATGAACTTACATGAAAAATTCCTTATTTTGTAGAGCCAAAAAGAAGAGATAATTAGACCATTTTGGAAGCTAGGGGACTTGGTGAAGATGAAATATATACCTATCTCAAGTTCCCTTGCCATTACAAATAAGATTTCAAATGTAAATCTTACTCCCAACACTTTGGAAGAAGGAGAAGAAACCTTAGTGGAACTTGAGTTACAACATAAAACTCTTGTAGTAGTAAAGAAACATTGGGAAGAAGGAAAATCTATGTGGCAAGTTATCTTCTGGAAGCTTCATGGGTCAACATCTTTAGGTTGATCATTTCTATTTCTTTTTTGGTTTTCAGATCCTTTTTGCATATATACAGAAGGTGTAGAAGTTTTTTTGGTTTAGCTTTTTCAGGGGGAGTATAAAAAGTCTTTTGATACCAATACACCCTTTGCCATTGATGTCAAAGGGGAAGAGATGTTTGAAAAACATTTGGAGAGTTGTGGAAAGATACTTGGGAAAGATATTTGAGGAAAGATATGTGTAAGGGGGAGAGAAAAGGTTTTGTAGAATGTCTTTTTGGTATGCATGTTGCCATCAATGACAAAGGGGGAGATTGTTGAAGTTAGGAGGAGATTGTTGGAAGCTTGTCATTGTTGATGCAGTTTGGTAACATGAGCATGATATGCACATTGTATATGATCCAGTGTTGTCATTGATGTCAACATTATTGTGGATTATTCTAGCATGGCTTGGAAGCATTCTTGAAGACATTTGTATAAAATAAGTTGGTTCAAAAATTATGGTTATACATGAATTTGGCTAAATATTCCTTTTGACAATATAGTGGTTCAGTGCATTCGTTTTTGGGTCTGCACTCCACCACAAGTAGAGATATCACTCTACAATTCTAACTATAGCTTTGAAATCACCAAATTCATGTATATTCAAGATTTTGTGATATCTTGTGAAGTATCTTGAAAGATATGAATGACAGAGTTCAACTTTGTGTATTATAGTCATTTCCTGAATAAAGTGTTGGTGTGGGAGGTTCCACATTACTTCATGAATAGATATTTTGTGCTATGACGTCAAGGATAAGTTTCAAGATGATGACCAAATGGGAATCACAGATGAGATCGAGTTTTTTTGTTGCACACATGATGTATTGTGTGTACAAATGATTTTTTTTTTGTATTTAGGTCTTATTTGGGGCCGACCTAACATGATTAATACTTTGTGGAGGATAAGTAAGTAAATTTATCTTATATGGGATTTATAGTAGGTCCATCATGACCTATATGGAGGTAAATTGAATTTTGAATTAAGGCACGAGATATGGATAATTTTTTTAAGGATGACATGTTCAAATTTCGTGTGTTACTTCTAATTAGGCTGACTTAATTGAAGTTACACTTGATATGGAACTATATAGTGGATTTCTTTCTTGATGTTGGAGAGAGAGTAGATGATATGCGAATAATGAGAGACTAATGGAATGTATGGTGTTCTACCTACATGTGTGTAATGCGAATACAATCAAAGTTGTGTAGATTGTGAGCAGAGCAGAGTATTGATTTAGATAAGTGTGAAGATTATCTTTGTACTTCATTGAAACTATAATCAAGCATATGATATATGCTAATGTATCAATTTTCTATGGACAATGAGTTTAGTGGACAGTGAGTCTACTTGCAGTGCATATTTTTGTAATATACTTTTTTCGGATATAATATATTGTGAACTAACCCTCACCATGGTTTTTCTCATTTTGGGTTTTCCATGTAAAAATCTTGGTGTTCATGTACCATATGTTTTTGTATATGTTTTCATGCTTTCATTCATTATTGTAGTTAAATATATTTTGGTAATTGGATGGCTTATGTCAAAATGGTTTAATGGAATACTAATTCACCTTCCCCCTCTCAATATTTTGGGTGTTCAACACTTTTGACATCAATGACAACATAATGCCAACAATGGTCTCTATAATGTTCATCTTATATTTGGGAGAAATGATTCCAAATATTTTGGAAAGTAGTAGTGGAGCCCAAGATTGTACATTTTGCCTAGTGTTTCCTTTACTAAGGGTCTTGCATTTAGTAAACAATTGACATGTATTGGTTTTTTAACCCCAAATACCCATTTTGTGACTAAGTTAACATTATTATGTGTTTATTTTAGTTCTATGCATGTGCACAGAGGGTCTTGTAGTGGATTCCTAATTTTGTTAAGTTTTCTAGGCTTTGATCCATTTACTAGGTATAATGTTTTGTTGGGCAATGAGGCCAAATTCTCACCTAAAATCTCTTAGCTATGACAGGGTTTTAGAGTAACGATTATTTCTTATATCTCGATAGATAGGAATACTATTATATTTTCTAAAATTGTTGTTGATTCACATATTACTACCCAATCCAAGTCACTAGTGGCTAGTAAAGTGTTCATGCAAATTTAAGTTCAAACCAACTAAGTGGGATTAGAGGTACAACACCTTAAAAATATTAATGATTGTCAACGGAATGCCTCTTGCAAGTTATTCCTAGAGTCCCATCATCTTTGCCTCACCAATGATAGATTCTCTCATTGGGGTTGTGCATGCCCACTTTGAGTTTGCTTGATGCCACTCTCTAAACCACCAAAGAGTGTCTTCTTTGTCATTGGATGAAGAACCTTTCAGCTAGTTTTGGTTGTGGTTTCTAGGGAGGATGGTCATTGCCTACTTATAATTATACTTCTACATCATATTAATAGTGTGTGTGGACCCACTATGATTAGGGGAAGTTTCCTTCCCTAACTCTTGCTACTTTGTTGTCAAAGAGTTCTCAATTTTGTCACTTAGTGTTTTAGAATTTGCAATCGCAAGCTAGCCCAAAGCTAAGAGATGACACCATTCTTGCTGGTTGGGAGCCTTTGAATAATGTAAAACCCTATTTAATGAAAGGTGGGTAATCCTAATTAACGTAATCCTCCAAATATTTGATTTATAGCTTTAACTACTTAATCTATTATTTATATTTTAATAAACTTTGTACTTATGATTATATAAATAGTTATCCCCTTTTTTTTAAGAAAGCTGTGTTTAATATTATAATTATTGTGTGATACTTTATTTTCCAAACTTAGCTAATTTATTTGACTTTGAAAGATAATACCATTCCATCAACCTTTTAAAAAATAGACTGTACTTCATATCCTTAACTAATCCATATGAATCTATTTCGTGGGGTCGGATAGGATGGAGTGCATATATAAAGAACAACTTAATATAAGAATCCAGCATTAGAATCATTATATCATTTAATTTAAATAATTTCTGACTAAAGACAGATAGAAATATCATCTGATTGATGACTTGCAATAAAATACCAGGCAAGGCGACCCATCTGGTTGAAGCATAATTTTATTGAGATAAGACATCTTCCAATTTACATGGCAAACCAAAAAAAAAAAGGAAATCATATAAATTAAAGTATCAGTTTCTTGATTTTGACAAATAAGAAAATACGAATTCTATGCTCAGGGAATCCAATCTATGATTTGACCCAGTCTATCAGATTTGAATTTTAAAAGCAGTCTAGCAATAACATCTTGATCTAACTAACACTGTGTCTGTTGTAGCATGTCTAGCAATAACATCTTGATCTACCTAATTCTATCTCTGTTGTTACCTTCCAACACTGTTATTAGTTCGGCTTCTAACATCAATTTATGCAATAGATTTCCTAGAAATTTATGTGCATCAGGACAAAATGCTCAGAGATGTCAAACGCAACCCTTTTTAATATTGATTTTTAATGCTTACACGTTATCCAACTTGGGCCAAAGGCCTACAAGAGATCTTATTAAAGCAACTGAGCAAGCCTTTGGGCCTCAATGGATAGCAAACTTAATGGAGGATTCACAAAAGATGAAACATTAATTGTCATCGGCATCGTTTATAACTGAGAAATAATTTTTAATGTGTGGTATATTCTATCTTGTCCTTGGAAAAGGGCACAATAGAAGAGGGAGTAGCCAAGACAGGGACATCTTCAACATAAGACAATAATGAAATCTAGGGTGTATCTATCTCTTTATAGATGCACATTCAGGATATGAATATAACTTGTGACGTATATAACAGTTGAAGCCTCTTATAACAGACACGTTACATGGCGAAATCGTGTATCAACATTGTTTGACAAAGTAGGCCAGGAGTCCAAATCAAGTTTGCTGGAAAAGGATACGTGATCCAACACAGTTAGAAACTCCACAATCCTTTTGAATTAATAGAAATTATTTTATATTAATGATGGAAAAGCTTAGAATAGGTACCTAGAAAACCATTCTCAAGGCGTGCAACAAAGCAGAATGAAGACGAAAATAAAACTTCAAGCCTTATTGCAATGAGAGAGATCAGGCAGAAGAAAATATAAAGAAGAAACATATAAAACATTCTTGGCAGTTGTTTCAATGAATAGCCCAAAACTCATAAGATGAATAACGAGTGATTACTCCATTCAATTATGAGTGTTGATTGTGTGTATTTTTCGTAATATCAAAAAATGTAAGTGTTAGTGAATTTCTAAATCAGCATCTTTATTTAGATCGAGAGTGACAGTTAGTTCATGATATCAATTTTTCAAAAATGCGGTAATCAATCCAACAGATTTGATGTATTATAGATTTGCCGTTACACCAAAATGAGTCTAGGAAAATTCACCACCAGCAATTCACTGCCAGCAATTCATCACCAACAAAACTCACCAGCAATGGTTCATCGTCATGACATATCCATCACATATACAATTCACTGCTAGCAATTCATCGCCATGGTATATTCACCGCGTATACATTAAACAATATTTAACTGGCCAAGAGCACCCAGAAATGAAAAAGTATAGAGATTCTGTTGAACACATAAAAAAGGTATACGCGATGAATATACCACTGCGATGAATTGCTGGTGATGAATTGTATACATGATGGATATGTCATGATGATGAACTGTTGGTGGTGAATTTTCTGGATACCCACCAAAACATGCAGGTGTTAGTGAGTTTCTAAATCAACATTTTGATCTAGATTCAGAGTGATGGTTAGTCTGCAAGATCAATTCCTAAAAATATGACAATTAATCCAACAAATTTAATGTATTATAGATTTGTTGTTACACCAAAACATGTAGATGTTAATGAGCTTCCAAATCAACATCTTCAACAAACGAGAGTGATGATTAATTTATGAAATCAGCTCCCAAAAATAATTAATCCAAGAGATTTAATGTATTGGACAAAGAAATTAGACATGGCCATGTGGAGTTGAATCAATATAATGTACCCACCATTATAATAAGCTATCTCCATCAAATTGATATGACAATATTTCTATGGATTCATTGCTTCACCTCTTCACTAACTCTCTCAAGTTCTACAACCATCATGTCACGGATGTCACAATGTTGTTCCTCCCTGAAAGCAGAATTTGAATTTTAATACAGAATGTCAAATCAAAAAGTGTTGACCTGTACATTTTTTGAGTGTTGGCTTTTCACATTCCAAACAAATTTATGCCCAAGTCAAAATTGAGCAGTAATCAGCAGTGCCTGCTTTGTACATTCCAAACAGATGCATGCCAAAATTGAATTTGAGTGAGTAAACACTAAACAGCAGATATAAAACAATTGAAATGAGTTATAAAAGCATTAATCATCCATCAGTATCAGAACTTTAGCGAAGATTTTATATAGCCTATAAGTTTCCTTCCTAATCCTTGTTGATTATACAGCACTGGTTAAACTTTATGATTTAAGCAATGGTAACACCCAATGGTTTCTGTTATATGATTCTAGTCAAATCCATGTAGTCATCTACAACTGGTAATGAAAGTCTACAATTTAGATTGTAATATAAAGGAAAATGTATGTAGCATCTGGCTCAAATCTTGACACGTGTTTGAGATCACCGTCACACAATCAAATCTTTAACTCATAAGCTGCACGTGAGCAGGGTAGGCTTCAGTTTGAACTTCCATTATAGTGACACATTAAGTGAGACAGCTGTGGAAAACAAGTATATATGATAGGCTTCACTTACAAGCAACTTGTTTGAATTGCCAGTCTAAACACTAGACAGGGACTCGTGAATAATCATTTGCAGAAAAGGATTTGTGGATATATGAAGGTCAGGGGTAGTTGAGTTTGCAACATGGCAGCTCAGTTAAAAATTGTATTCGGTGGCGACTTTTGAGTCTTTTACGGCCTGCCAGTTAGATAAAATTATTTTTCATAGTTGCAAACATGAAATCTACTGTATGCCTTGAACAGACAGCACCATTTTCCATAGTTCATGATTTCTAAAATTAATCACAGTCAATGTGACAAGGAATTAAGAGGACAAGTATGGAAGGCAAATGACCCAGAAAATGGATCCAAATTACATGATTTTAATAATAATTAATTTTTTTTTAAAAGAGGTTGATCTCACAATGTGTTGGTTAAGTTGTGGTATTGTTGATATTGTTATCAAAGTTCAAATCTCCGCTTGATTACTGTGATCGCAGGCTTGTGCCTTCACTGATCCAGTGTGTTCGTGGATAGTGAATTGTTGCCATGTTCATGCCAGTGGTGATTCGCCTGTGTCAGACCTTAGCTGGTGGGTCTGATTGATTGTTGTACATTCATATCAAAGATTAAAATTCATAATTTAAAAATTGTTGCTTTTATAATAAATACAATATTAAGTTTATTATTATATTAATCTATAATATAAAATTATTAAAAAATTAATTTTAATATAAAATAATAGTTAAATAAAGAATAAAATATGAAAAGAATGTCGCTGCCGAACTCTTCTGCCTCTCCTGCTTAGAACTTTCAGCCTCTCCGATTTTTCTGCGGAAAGGGCTTTGTACGCTTCTCTCTCTACTCCTGATTCTCGACCCCTGCGTGTGGACAAAGACAAAAGTAGAGATTCCTTTCTAGTTTCTACGCAAAGGGATATAACTTGGGATAACAAAAAATAAATGGGAACAGATGTGAATTAGTAGGTGAAGTTTCTCCAGATAGTGGAGGCACGAGCTGAGCTGTGGTTAATATGGCACCTTCCTGCTCAGAAAATGTATTGGCATCATTAAGGGTGTGGCATCATGGGAGGACCAGGTAAATGTAGGTTCACAGAATCTAGGGCAGCTGGTCAAGGATGGTGCCTTGACGGAAATCCAAACAGCTACAAATACACCCCTCTGCTTTCCTCCTCTCAAAAATGGAACCCTTTGTTCCAATCCAGGCTTTGAGGTCAATTTTTAACCTTTCAATCTAATCATTCACTACTGTACCAGTTTGGATTCGTCTCCCAAACCTTCCACGAACCTTATTATGTGGGAAGTGATGTAAAACCTTCCAATTTCATTCATACAATCTTTGAATGCATTTTGGTTGATTTAAATATTTGAAAGAATTTTTTTATAAATATTATTTTAAAATTTGTTGGTAATTATTGTTGGTTTTAGTTTTTGGATGGTCAGGTTTATACAACACATTTTAAGCTTTGGTTTGTTTAGGTGATTCATTGGAAATTACATTAGCTTTTCTAGTAAGATTTGTCTATTAGTGTGATTTCAGATGAACTACTTAAACAAGTCAAAGCTTAAAGTATATTGTTTAAGCCAAACCAACTTTGAATTATGAGGAACTATCTTTTTGATGTCGTTGATATTATTGAACTAGTCACTTGATGCATAATTTCACTAGACACAAGTGTAATCTTAACACTTAAACATCATGATGGAATGATGCTCTTCCCTACCACTTTATTGTTGAAGGTTCCCTGGATGCTTCACACTCCTCTTATGAGCTTATTTACAAATTACTGATGGTTCCTCTAAGAGCAAGTTAAATAGAACTCAATCTCTCCCTCTTAAGCGGTGTCTCTAATTATGAATGGATGCCAATTATTATGCCCCCATCATCATTTGACACTTCAATTACTAGGGATGCAATGTAAACATGAAATATACTATAAAAGAAAAAAAAAAAGATTAATTAAAAAAATGTGGTATCAAATGAGATGGTTCTTCATTCCCATATTAAATTGGATAAAATTGTTCAAAAATTGAATTGTTTAGAAATTGTTTAAACTCTCTTTTGTAGATTTTTTAATAATTTGTAAGACATTTCAAACTAATAAATTATAATTGGCTTTTTATAATTTAAAATAAATAAAAATGATTCATAATCAATATTAATTATAAAAATATTTTAATTTTAAAATTGTTTATTCATAATAGAAAATTTATGAAAAATAATATTTAGATAAAATTATCAAAGTGTTGGTTAAATTTAATTAAAAATATTAAGTTAATAAAAATAAAAAGAATTTGTAAGATATATTTTATTCAAAATAATTTATTATAATTATGATATTTTGTCAATATATAAATACTTGTATACATGAATCTATTTGTCATGAGAGGTTACTCTTTTCAATATTACTCTAATTAAAGAAAATCTTCAACAAGTGTTGTGTCTTATGAGTCATTTGAAATAGTATTGGAAAGGGTGACCTTCTAGGAAGTCCCAATTCACATAGATACAATGAGTGTTAAGTGAAATTTTCATATTCATAAAAGACGTGTCCTTGTAAACTACTACTCATAAAATATAAATCAATAAATTTGACTTAAAAACAACATAATTAAATTCTAATAAAAAATTATAACTTGACACACCTACCAAAAATACCTACTATTTAATATCCTCTACTTTGTCTTAGACAATGCTTCCATCATTCTCTCTAAGCCAAAATCTTTTGATGATCAACATTATCGCTAGTAGATAGCCCTAGTAGAAAACCTCACCCATGTGATTATGCAATGATGCAATCTTCATTAAAAACCATAAAAGTTTTATACCAAGGAGGATAATAACTACCAAAAATAATGGCTTGAACCCTTACGCATCTCAAAATAGAAAATAAAAATGCATAGCTTCAACATAAACACCAATGGTCATGGAAAAGAATAGGAGTACCAATCATTTTATCCAAAATGTTTACATGGAACTAGAAAAAACATGTGATCTAAACTAAGAGATCGGAGTCACAAAATAAATAGAATAGATAAAATTAAAAAAAAAAAAAATATAGTCAAATGTCCTTAATAGTCCATGCTATCATGATTTTTTATTTTTCATCTATCAAATTTTCCTTACTAATGAGGTCATCCCATATGCCAGTGAAGTCATCCCATATACCACTAAAGTCATAGTTGCTATCAAAGTCATCTTAAATGCCACCAAAGTCATAATTGCAACCAAAGTTGTTCTAAATACTACCAAAGTTATAATTATTTCCAAAATCATTTGTTATTAAAATTATTTAAAAATACATTTATTTTTGGTAGTTATTATCCTCCTGACTATTTATTTTCTTACAATACATACTAGACTTAAGGCTTCTATGAGTCTAAGAAGGCAGGAGATCAGAGGGAAGCTGGCATACAGAACAAATCTTCATATCTTGAATGAGTTCCATGGTTTGCTTAAAATTGTGAAGGACTCTACGTAATACCTCATTTTTCAGTGCCTTTACAAGGAATTTGTTGATATTTACTTACATTAACGTTTGGAGGAGCTCGGGATCCTGTTCATATGTTTCATTTTTCATTGGCACCACTTTAACTTAGGAGAAAATAAATTGAAACTTTTGTAGGCCTCAAGGTTGTTGCAGTAATTTTATATTTTTTTCTCATTTCTTGGAACTTCTGTCATTTATCAACGTAATTTAGGCTGATCTTAGGATGAAGCAGGTTGGTTAAGTTCCTCGGCACAATGTCCATGATTTGGGTTGAGCATCGTGTTCCTTTTCTCAGCTGGGTCAGATTTTTTTGGAGATCCTGACTATTAAAAACATAACTTAATTTGATATTTGCAAATAAGAAAGAAATCTAAAAATTTCAATTACATGCTTTAATGACTTAAAAGAAGGAAATGAAAGAAAGGATTACACTGGCCATTTTGAATGCAGAATTAATTGATTATAGTAAAACAAACTAAAATTGCAGGCCATTTTTAATGCAGAATTCAATGATCATAATGATTTGGATTTCGCTGGCTATAAGTTATATTGAAATGGAAAAATGAAAAGTCATTCATAAATTCTATTATTTTGAAACTTTTTACTGATAGAAATTTGGATAATTGAAGTATAACATACATGTTGGAAATAAGACATATCCAAATCAAAGATGAGCTGGTCGTAAAGGGGCCAGTAGCTCAGTTGGTAGAGCACTCCAACAGAAAATAGAAATTCTTACGTTCAAATTGTAGATGGTCCATGAAAAGATCAACATTGTGTCAAAGTCAGACGAGGTTAGAAGCCCTGAGAATTCTATAGAGTGGCTTAAGGGGGGGTATTGTAAATAAGCCACATTTGAACCAAAAGATGGACTGGTCTATTAAAAATTCAACAATACATTCTTTTATAAATAAGAATTATGATACAGTTGATGATCTTAGTTTTGTCTGGTTCTATTGATTTGGCTATAATATTATAATAAATTTTGCATGGATCAGTTAGGAGTCAAATTGAGGACAGCTTATTTGTTGTTGTTGTATTCTACCACTGAGCTGTCAATGACCTTTATGATTCATTTTCCAAAAAAATCGATCTATATTTTAATAGATTTTTACTATAAGAAATCAAATACCAACAATGTAAGGGATAGATTCATTCTCAAGAATTTGGAGTGTATATACATCATTGGTACAATAATTGTCTAAACTGGTTGAGAGAAATCTATTTCAATTGATCCACATCTTAACCATAATGTTCTATCAAATTGTTTTCTCCCTTTTTCTATAATATTATAAAAATATAAACATTTTAAAAATAATATTTATATGATATATCAAATTATATCATAAAGATTCATTAAAATTTATACTATAAATAATAACTCTAAATTTTTTATTATAAATTTAATGTAAATGAAAATTATAAAGTATATTAACTTATATAATGATTTATCATAAAAATTGAATATTATAAATTTAAAGTCATCTATCAGAAATAATCTTATGACTATGAATGCTCTTACTCTCCATAAAGATCTAATGGTTTGGGTTTTCTAGCTGTCAGAATTATTAGGATTGAAATTTGAGACCTTTTCTTTTAGTTAAAAGTAATCAATCACTCCCATATGAAAGCAGTAAATATTTTCTTGTAAGAAAAAGTATATTTTGATCATATTTAGTTTTTCAAAACTAAAATGATCCACTGAACATTCATTAATATTTAAGTAATGCTCACAAAAGTGAAAGATTTGTGACAACAGTTTTTATATTGGTTGAGTATATCATTAGATTTTATATTGATATGTGATTTTGCTATTTTGGCTTGTAGGGCTTAATCTTTGAATTCTTAAAAGAGAAGTCAATGAAAGATAAATATTTTCATATTGCTTTGGGTAAAGAGTTAAAATTTTGGCCCTGATTATAGAAAGAAAATTAGTGGCTAAAAAATGAGCATAGCAGATCAATCACTGTAAAGCAATGGTAATTTACAAGAGGCCTCCTCTCACATTCAATAAGGTTATGGAGATGCAAAGGTGTGACTTCACCTCTTCTGTTATCAGTTGATCCCAATAGAAAGCTGGAAAAATGAATTTTTAGTCTAAATTTAGATATATTTTTAATAAAAATATTTTCTTAATTAAACATTATAATTATTTTTTCACTAATTATTTATATGTATATTTAATGATTATTTATATACATCTTTGTTTATATATAATATAGTTGAATATTATATTAAATATATTTAATTATGTCAATTAATCTAAAAATATATAAAATGTAAATAACTTGATAATATTCTATTTTTTGGATTTGATTGTGATGAAAAAAATAAATTCAATTGAATCTAAAATTTAGAACAGTATAGTCTATAAGAAAATTCATGTCTACTAAACAATTTTATATAATAATTTAATTGTATTTTGTATTTCATTATTATAAATACAATTAAATATAATATTTATATTAAAATTTAAAAGCTGTGCAAATTGATTTGTATTGAAATTTGAAAGTTGCCAAAATTACTTATTTATATTTAATATAGCACATATCCAATTATTAGTTGCATTTTATCTTTTTATCTTTTTATCTTTAAGTAAAAAATACTAAGAACTTAATTATTTATTTTTTAGAAAAAGTAATAACATATATGAAATGTTAAGATAATTTTTAATTAAAATAATTTATTATAAGTTAAAATATTTTTATCATAAAATAAGTTATAAAAATTAGATCATAAGTAAACTATTAGATTTCTAGGATCAAAGAGATATTAATCAAGCACAAAGTGATGTAAAACCCTCTACTTAGATTGAGCAAAAGAGCAACCATAAATAGGAATTTACAAGAAGATCAAGATCCACAAGATGTGGAAATCAAGATCAAGATCCACACAAAGTGGATAGGAGTAGAGTGTCAACTCAACTACATGGAGTGTCAACTCAACTACATGGACATCTAACTAGGCTTAAGTAAGCCATGTGTATAAGATGTGTACACCAACACCCCCCCTTAAGCATAGCTTAGGTGGGAATTATAAAGATGGGTCCCAACTACTAGGCCATTTTAGGTACCCATGCACACTACAAGATTCTCAGAAATGGAGAAAGATAGAAAACCTAGTGGGAAAAAACTATCCTCCAAAAAGAGATAAAGCGAAAGAAGTACAAGTGAAAGAAGAAGAAAGATAGAAGGAGGACTCAAGACCCCCCAAGAACTACTTCTATCACAAAAGTACAAGAGATATTCCCTCCATACGAGAGAAAGAGAGAGTCTTGGAAGCCCCCATAAGATATGTTGTAGTGCGTATAGATGCTCGATGAAGTATGCCAAAGAGAATCCATGAACGCTGAACCACATTTCTCCCTTTAGGAAGAAGGCGAACTACAAAAGTGTGCAAATTATCTTCCCATTCCTGATAGGAACATGCAAAAAGAAGTATAAAAGTCTTTGAATTATGCACAATATCCGAAGACATAGATGGTTCCCATAATGTCTTCGTAGAATGCTCAATGATCTCGAAGCCAAAGCTGATGTGTGACAAAGATTTAAGAACAGGGACCACATGGATCATAGATATATGATGATAACTGGAACCATAAGAATTTGATACTGTCACTATAGAAGCTATAGTAGGCAAGGCATGAGCAAGAATATCTAAAGAAGACAACGCTGATGCAACTTCAATGAAGCTGTCATAAAAAAGAAGACTGATGTCCTCAATGTGTGCTTCCATGTTAGCAATGCGGGATTCTATGAAAAGACATGAAATGTTGGGTAGATATTCATCCCAATCAACAATGCTAGGAAGACTAATATCCGATTGCAAAGAAGTGTTGGAAGCTCTCGAAGAAACGACTTTGAAATCCAATGAAGCAACAGGAGGAGGTGGAGGAATGATGATTTC
The DNA here is from genome assembly GCA_007115665.2 of Sequoiadendron giganteum. Taxonomy (NCBI): domain Eukaryota; kingdom Viridiplantae; phylum Streptophyta; class Pinopsida; order Cupressales; family Cupressaceae; genus Sequoiadendron; species Sequoiadendron giganteum. Next base: position 487,671,207 of record CM021105.1, on the reverse strand, counting down.
CTCTATGTCAATTGGACGCTTTGTATCTGAATCATGATGCGGGATGTGAGTTGTGATCATAGTAGGATCATGCGGGAAGGGAGAAACATTGGAGTCTCCATGTATTTCCCAAATTTTGATCCATAATGCATGTGGACTTTCAATATCCATGATGTCATACAAAGAGGCATCTGGAATATGCAAACCGATTAATCCACAAATATGACCACAATTATTAAACCATTTATCCTTCTGAGATTGTTTACCTGGTTCAGGGATAAGTCCATACAAATATGGCATGAGATTATGGAACCTGAGATGTTTTAGGATGCCTTCACATCAAGACTTATAGTTTCCCGTTTTCAGGTTGATTACAGAAGAGTGGGTTTCATATCCCATGATTACAAACATATTTCTTCCTTTAGACAATAGAAAATCAACATATTAAGAACCCCTCTATATTAGATGACCCCCTAGTTTTGACGCTTTATCATACCCTATGAAAATCTTCACATAAATCTACCAAATATCCCCCTTAATCTGGTGGAAAAAACAACCTCACAATTTTTTCTCAAATTCGTAAATACCCCTTACAAATTTTCCCAAATATCTACACCCTCCTTCTATTTTGTAACTTTATTGCATGTGCTTTTTAGCATAACTAATCATGCAAAAAATAAATATATTTGAAGGCAGAGAAAAAGAGAAAAAAGAAGCAACCATGAGGCGGCCAGATCTGAGATAGGGCGTTTGGTTCTGCCTGAGAAATGCGTCGTCTAGTTGTTCCTCCTAGAAGAATGAATGCAAAGATGGGTTGAGAGGATACTTCGACTTGGGCAGAATGCCAAGGTAGCTTGATGGCTGCAAATCGTGGGTTTGATGAAGCCCACGTTCCTGCAAAACCTAGGCGCCTCTCTGTGCAAAACACCACACCAATGGTTTGTCACGCCTCTGCAAGTAAATTGCTCGCCTCCAATTCAAAACATGACCTGCAGATAGAAACATGGGTCTTTGTGCAAAAAGTGGGGCTCGAGTCCAGTGATCGGGCCCTTTCCTCCTCAAAATCATGCCTCCTCCTACACTATACGCCTGGTAAATTCTAGTGAGGAATATTTCTTGCTGCAATCACCTTGTTGTGGTTGATTGGTTGCATCATGGGTTGCACTGGATTGTAGATCTCTAAGCCTAAAGACGGTCTTCACACCAAAAACTCACAGTCATAATCAATAAGTCCCGCGCATATTATAGATGCAAATATGGTGCCTTTGTAATGCCACAGTCTACAGTAAATTTGATGTAGTTTGCATAAGACAAAATATGGGCTTGCTAATATGATTTGATGGATTCAATCTTGGTCAAGCATCCACAAGTTTAATCACTTCCTCCAAGTGCTTTGCACGGCCTGTAGAAGTCAAATCGTGGCCTTTTCAACAGAGATGCAAGCTTAAATTGTGCCTCCTCTGACACAAATGTGTCCAAAAAGAGAAAATTGTGGGCACATGAGGGAATGAATGAGAGTTAACTTACTGAGTAGATTTTGAATGCAGAATAGAGACTTTCAACTGCTAAAAAAAGAGGAAACATTCGTGCTGGTCCAATCGCTATCTACCTATTCGCCTATGGCCTAAAAATTTATTGAAACTACTTTGATATGTAGGAGTTGAGAAAATACAACACCACAAACCCCGAAGATCACCTGCATGCAAATAACCTGTCACAAAAGAAGAGATGGAGACAAACAAGTAAAGGTTCTCTGAAAATTGAAAATGTATATATCAGAGAGAATGAGAGAATGAATTGATATGAAATACAATGGGATCAATCCTTATAAAAAGGAGATCATGCAAACCCTAATAAAACCCTAATAGGAAAAACCTTAATAGAAGCCCTAACAGGATAAATGTCACTATATGCAAACTAACGTGAAATCTTAAGAAGGGAATAAAGGTAACTTAATCAACATAATTAAGTTAAAACCTTTACTCTAACATGATACCCTATTAGATTTCTAGGATCAAAGAGATATTAATCAAGCACAAACTGATGTAAAACCCTTTACTTAGATTGAGCAAAAGAGCAACCATAAATAGGAATTTACAAGAAGATGAAGATCCACAAGATGTGGAAATAAAGATCAATATCCACACAAAGTGGATAGGAGAAGAGTGTCAACTCAACTACATGGACAACTAACTAGGCTTAAGTAAGCCATGTGTGTAAGATGTGTACACCAACAAAAACTAAGATAAAATGTCATTTACTTTCACCTCAACCTTAATATATATAATTCATCTTGAGATTTCTAAAATACTCCATCCATTCCTACATAATTATATATTATATTTTTATTTTATTTTATTAGAATTTCAATTCTTATATATATTATTACCTTTATATATATACTCTTATACTCTTTGCTGAAATATATGTTTAAAATTTATACTTTAAAAACTTTGTCAATACATGTCTATCATCTTGTTAAAAGTTAGAGAGATGGTAGTAGTACAATAATAAGTGATACACATAAATAATCATATCTATATGTTCCACTTTAGAAGATTATGCACTCTATATAGTCTTAAGAGGCACAACCAATTCCTAAAAACTTGGATCTGAACTCTTATACCCTTTGTTGAAATATGTGTTTAAAAGTTATACTTTATAAATCTTGTAAATACATCTCAAACATATTGTTAAAAGTTAGAGAGATAGTAGTAGTAAAAAACAAGAGATATACATAAATGAAACTATTTATTTATTCTACTTTAGAAGATTATGTGTTTTGTATAGCTTTAAGAGGCACAACAAATTCCTAAAAACTTGGATCTAAACTTAATAGTTAATTACAATAATTTTTCCACCTCTTAAAGTCCCACTCTAACAAATTTTTAAAGATGAAACTAATACTCCCAGTGCTCTAACAAACTGCCAAGAATATTCACATATATTTAATCATTTACTCCAACACTCCCCTTTAATGAAGAAATAAATTCTCTATAATATCTAACATGATATATCTAAATATTACAAACTTTATTTTTCATCTTAAAGTACCACAAACATCCTCTCTACAACCAAGCATCTACTAAACTATCAAATAATTAAACCATTATCTTTTTGAAACCTCAAGCACCTCCCCTTCTCCAACACCCAAATGGAGACATGTTGAGGAACCTACATTTCCTCTAAAAAATTTAAAATGTGCCTTGTTTATCTCAACACATCTAAAATTCATTATATAATAGTTGGATGATTTCTTCTTCTTCTTCATACCTTGAAAGTTAAACTAACCAAATTAGTAGCAACAACAAGAACACACCAATCATGACACTTTTAAATTATTATTTTTTAGAAAATCATCCCTTCTATAGCCACTATACCATGACTGATAGCCTTCAATTAGAGGCTTTCAAGTTGTAAAAGAATACTTTGATTCCTTTAATTCAGTGAACACAAATAATTTTTTCTAGATAGATCCCTCTACTCCTCCTAATTGCTTCAACACACTTTTTCTCCTTAACTAGTCAACTACACATATGCTACTCTCTACATAAAACTTTATCTATCTAACATTACTCATATCTTAAGAGGATTAGCTTGCAAGATGATCACATTTTCTTGTGCACTCCAATGATGAATTCATGTACACTTTATCTTTGATAACATGTTAACACTTAGAGAGATATAAATAGTACAAATACAAGATATACGCACAAATAAAACTATCTATATATTCTACTTCAAAAGATCACATGGTTTATATAGCCTTCAAAGGAACAACCAATTCTTACAAACTTGGACCTAAAATTGACAACTAAATAAAACCATTTTTCCATGTCCTAGTGTCCTCTAACAAACTTCTAGAACTAAAACTAACACTATCAACTTTCTAATAGATTACCAACATTATTCACAAATATTTATTCATTAATTCCAAAACATAACTTTGTGTAGATTTATCTATGCTAATTAATATATTATACATATATATATATGTTTATATTGTATGCATATTTTATTTATTTATTTGCTTATAAATTGAATAATTATATAAGATTTCTTATAACTCTTATTTAATATTTAATTGGACAATTCAATGATCTATAGAAACATTAACCATGATAGCATTCAAATCGTATTTATTATAATTTCATCTATAAAAATATACTTAATTTGACATAACTCTTTTAAGGATATGAAAATAAAAAGAGTAAAATTATCTCTGTATGTAAAAGAACAAAAAAATGCAACATAATTATTTTTGTGTTTTCGAGTAAACAAGTAGAAATAATAGGATAATATAAAGCAATAATATTTATAAATTAAACACAATATTCAAACAACAACATTGGTTGATGCCTAGAGATTGAAGAACTATAAAAGTGAGAATATACTTGTATATATTTCTTAGCTAGAATCCAAGTTACAAATATACTTATTAGCATCATCACCTATAGTCATATGAGATATCTATATTTATAGACCTATTGCTATAACTCTACACATTTCTTTAGTTTATATCTATGAATTGGTCATATCTATTATAGAAACAATATTATATCTCCTATAGCTTTCATGTCTAGAATCTATATTAGAAACTACCATAATTGAAGCTAACATTTCTAGCAACACATTTATGCATTTATTCATTAATTCCAATACTCCCACTTAATTCATATAACCAAACATCCACTAAACTATAAAATGGGCATAACACTACCCTTTTAGACCTCAAGCACCTCTCCTCCTCCAATACCCAAATGGAAGCATGTCTAGGAACCTATAATTATTTTAACAATATTTTTTAAACATGATTTGATGATCCCAACATATAATGATCATTTAAATAGTTAGATTAATTGTTCATTGGCCTCATTAATAGTAACAACAAAAAATCCATCTTTTCTCTCTCCTACAAAAACACATGGCTGTAGAAACCTTTTTCATCTTAACATATCCAAAGGATTTCAATATTTTGACACTTAGCAAATGTAGTCCTATTATTTTATTTGTTTTCAGCAAAATAATGTTTATTTTCCCTTCAAATAGGCACTTTCACCTTCCAAAATAACAATGTTACCTTTGGTGATTTGAAGATTTTTCTTTCAATAAAAATTAGTCTTGTTTTAGGTGACTCTCTCTTCTTCTTTCAAAGACTTCAACACATTTGAGCTCCTAAACCAACTATCCACTCTTAATCTACTCATGCTACAGCAAAATCTATCTTCTTTCTTATGAGAATCAATTCTCAAGATGCTCTCATTTACTTGGGAACTCCCATGATGGAGTCACACCCAACTTAGCTCCAATGCCTTGATAAAATTTAGAGGGATAACAACAATGCAAAGACAAGAAATACTCACAAATGAAATTATCTATTATGTTCTACTTTAGAAGATCACACACACACATATCCTTAAGAGGAAAAGTAAATTCTTAAAACTTGGATCTAAACTTGACTTCTAATTGAAACTAATTTGTCACCTTTTAGAATCATAATCTAACAAACTAATAGAACTGAAATTAACACTACCTACAACATGTGTATATCTTTATTCCTTAATTCCAACATATAGTAAACACCAATAAAATTTAAAAATTAAACACGATATTCAAACAGCACTATTTAATATCCAAAGATTGAATAACTATAAAAATAAGAATATACTTCTTTGTATTCCTTAACTAGAATTTATGTTACAAATGTACTTATTGACAAAAACACCTATAGTCATATGAGATATCTATATTTATAGATCTATTTCTATTACCTCGCAAGTTTCTTTAGTTTGAACTTCCACCTTGCAAAATAGCACTTTCACCTTTAGTGCTTTGAAGCTTTTTTCTTTCAATGAAAAAAAATAGTCCCTTTTTAGGTGGATCTCTCTTTTTCTAAAGACTTTGACACATTTGAGCTCTTAAATCAACTAGCCACTCCTACTCACTCTACAATAAATTCTATCTCCTTTCTTATAATAATCAACTCTCAAAATGTTGAGAATTTACTTGGGAATTTACTTGGGCACTCCTATGCTGGAGTCACATCCAACCCAGCTTTGATGTCATGATAAAATTTAGAGAGGCTAACATAATAAAGACAAGACATACAACAAATGAAACTGTCTATTATGTTCTACTCCAAAAAAATCAGATGTTTTATGTAACTTTAAGAGATATCACAAATTACAACAAACCTGGATAAAAACTTGTCAGCTAACTAAAACTAATTTGCCACTTATTAGAATCATACTCTTATAACGAAATTCCAGAACTGAAACTAACACTACCAACAACATACTTATACATTTATTCCAACAGAAAGCAATAAAATTTACAAATTAAACACACAGCATGCAAACAACAAACACTATTTAATACCCAGAGATTAAATATACTAATCTATATTCCTTAACTAGAATCTATTACCCTGCACATTTCTTTAGTCTGCATATATGAATTGGTCGATACATCTTATAGAAACAATATTGTATCTCTAGAGCGCCTTACTTGTCCTGAATACATGTTACAGTTACTACAAAGAATATTTACTATGCCTTGTGTTGAGGCTTCATTCTATTCAGCTATGCATCACTGACTTCAGCTCTTCTGTCGGATGCATCCATGAGACCGCAAAGTCCATGGCTCTTAGTTCTAGGAGCTCCCCAACAACTGTCTCATGAACTTACATCCTATGTCACTGCAAACCCTATTTATTGTCAGCCAGGAAAATCTCAAACCTAGATTTGGCGTCAATTTGAGGAGCCATGGTTCTTAGACTATAACCATAGAGCTGAATTATGGCAACTGGGTTTTCCAGATGGGCTTTTACATGGACTGACGCAAGTGTATGAGCTATAAAAGTCTAAAAGAATTGTACAAGACAGAAAATTGTTCATGTAGCTACCTAAACGAACATGAGAAGGCTATTGAGACAAACACTCTACAGATCTGCTAAACAAGCTTCTAGCAGCTATGTAATTATATAATCTTCTGTACATATAGTAATTATAGTGACTAAAAATCTATGCCTAAATTTTCTGTGAAATTCTACATAAGCTCTCATCGGCGTTAGTAAAAACTTTGTGTAAGGAGGAGATAAACAGACAATCAAAATTTATGGGTTTAGCTAATCTGGTTTTATCTCTATTCTGTTAAAAAAAGCAGATAAACATTAATATTGGAGCACTGCAATATGTTGGTGAAAGAAATTTAAAGCTTACCTCGTTTTCCTGGTCATTCAATTAACTTGTAGCAGAAGAATATTTGATATGAGTTTTCCACAGTCTGTGAAATTGTATGTAAACTTTTTGATTAAACTGTGTATATTTTTCTGCCGATATTTTGAATCAGCAAGAAGAAAAATTCAGAAGAGACGTCCCAATACAGACGTCCTAATACTCCTAATACTGTTTAGAAGAGAAGTCCTAATACAGAGTATTCATCCTTTGATAGAACCCACTGCACCAACAAAATCACATGTATTGAAAACAAGCCCGAATTAGCTTAGCTCTGGAAGAATCAAGATGACCCAATAGACTTCCTTCTGGGAAATTATGTGTCCTTGACATCCTTCACATTTACAGAGCGGCAATGGAATAATGTTAAAACTGCTACAGTGATTGATGGCTAAGGTCAAAGGATACGACATGTGACGTCCTATACACGGCCTGTTTCAATTTCACCAATCTCCGGCAAGTAAACAACGTGCTATGGAACACCTACACCGGAGATAGACTCGGAGATTGAATATAAAAATAGAAAGAAACAATCAAATCCTTCTTATCTGAACCGCCAGGGAATCTGTACTTATGTTGAATAGTTGATATTCTTTTTCTCAGTGCGTCACCACCTATCAGCAACGTATCGGGTCTTACAGGTAACTGCTTTGTACGCTTGCAAATCTCAGTCAATCAAATGTGAAGAAAAATATGAGTTTCTAGTTATCAACTTGGGTTTTTTGGGCTTTGTTTTCAAATAAATCGTCATTAGAAAACTATTTTCTTTCCTTTTATTGATACGTAAGCCGTGATCTTTTCTAACTATCAACTTGCAGTTTGATTTGTTCAGTTCAAAGGAAAAGTGAGATATTCTTGCACGTACGCTAACTCATGCACCAATAATGTATTAATATTATTTTAGTATTATATGAGTTTATCCTTGGTGTTGATGTCCATGTCTCATTCTACTGCAACAAACGGTGTAGGTGTGAATGTGAACGTGCACTTTCCTTCATCACACGCTTCAACAATCAGAATATCATATCAAATATCCGAATGACAGAGGCATCTACCCACACGCGGAGAGAAACCTGGCAATTGATTCAAAATAATAATTATTTTGTTTGTTTGTATGCGTTGTTTATTCACACATGATTGGGTGAAGGGAATGTGAAAAGATCCAAAGGCTAGCCGACAATTGAATGTAATCGAAACAGAAAGAGAAATGTTTGAAATCATGTAGGTAAAGTGTATGAAACTGGATTTCACAGCAATTAAATTAAATTACAGAAAGATGAATAAATATGTATAAAAGAGGGTAAAAATGTAAATATTTGCAGAAACTCAAACTGACTGTCCTAAGCGGAGCTCAAGATCAATGTCTTGTGATGAATTGTTGCTGTCCGGGCTGTACTTTCTTGCATGGTGGTCGTCGTCGTTCTTGCATGTTGATCTGATGCGTTCGTCGCTTGATCCACTTTTGTGATCTGTACGAGGTAAATATGGATGGAATGCTCCGATCTGTTTCTGTTTTCCTGCACCCAATTCGGCCTTTGATGTGATTGGGCCGCGCCGAGGCCATGAAATCCCAGTTGAGTCAGAGCTGTTGGAGAGATTGTTCATGGCTGGAGTGTGATCAGAGGGAGGGGGTGAATAAGGAGATATTGAAAGAAGTGTTGATGGTGGAGACGAGGAAGGGGAGGATAGAATTGGATGCAGTGAAGGTGGAAAAAACTCTACTATGTTAGAATTTGAATTGGGATCATCAGAGGCCATGACTGACCTTGAAGGGACTGGAATAAGAGGGGACCGTGGCAGGACCTGAGACGATGTAATCATGGAAGAATTAGGGCTAAGAGAGTATAACAATGGATTCTGATCAGAACTCGAGTTGGGTGCAGGCATAGGATACAGAAAACAGAAGTCTTGTACAGGAACCATTACAGGCGATGGGAAAGCTCCCGATTGAAGATGATGATTCTCATGGACATTAAGGCTGCGAGGAGGAGACTGCCGAAGCTTAGCTCGGTCTCTGCGGTGGACGTTCATGTGCCCACCAAGGGCCTGAGCAGAACGGAACTCTCTCCTGCAAAAGTTGCAGGAATAGGACCGGGGCGGCCATGTAGCACCTCCCATGAGACCAGCCGTGTCTTCTGCAAAAGCCCTTGCTTCCCATGAATCCTCATCTTCTTCCACTCGCGGCCGCCACATCGACCAAGGTCCAGTCGAACCAACAGCCCGCTGTATTTCCTTCTCCTCTGGTCTCAATGGAATCATAAAGTTTGCTGCCATCAACAGATTCAAAGATTCCAATTTTACCCGCCACGCTTACTGATTGCACCTCCTTTAGACCAAAACACCCCAATCTGCAAGCCTTGAGATCAAATATGTTCCTGCTAGATAACTATAACTCCACCTTGACTTCAATCCAATTCTCCACCCCACAAACCCAGATGGTTGAAATGACCACTGGATTACATACACCCAATTGCAAGAGGAATCGCCCCAATCATAGACTGGTTCACATCTAACGGCACAAGGAATAGCCTCCAAGCTTAATAATAAGAAGCCCAAGGAGCCCAAGTGATTGAATCAATGAATTCAAGGTAGTATAGCTCCACCCACCTAGAGCCCCAAGAGCCTCCTCACCTCTGTGTACCAGACAAGGTGGTCTTTTTGGGCTAAAGCCAAAGAAAACCTAGATTTTTTCAGCCAAAACTGAACCCTGGAGGAAGTACAGGTTTCTGGAATTCTAGCTCGTAGTGGGCTTCTTTTGATGAAGTGGATGTACCTTTTTCTAAGGAAATCTGTGTACTCATTGTTAGGAGAGGGGTAGTAGCTATATAAGGTATTTAGATAGAACTGAGAGAAGAAAAGAAAGTGGGGCCAAGGAGTACGACCAAGAAGTTGCCTTCTCCTAGAGTGTATCTCCCTAACAACAGTGGAGTTGACCGTTGGCCTTTAGCCGCTAACTTGACATTCAACAATTTGACGTATAGCTTTTGGAGGGATAGAATTGAGCCGGCCGGCCGTCGCCATGCACTGCAACTTTCGTGGTCAGTGCATTGAGGAATAATCACTGAGATCGACTACACAAATTCTTGTCTTTCTTCATGTCTATATTCCATTTGTTCTTCTTATACTAGACGACGGGACGTAACAGAAACCTTGACATTTGCCGCTTGATTTTTCTTTGGAAAAACTTCGGTTTCACCATCCAATTTGAGGCATATAATAATAAGAGATCACATCTTCTAATACAGATTTTGGGTTTTGAATTTAAAATACAGAGCACCATATATTATTGAATTTCCATAGAAATTTAGCTATTCAAAATTGTCGTCTATAATAGATTAATCTAAAATTGAGGACCGGGGAGATGTATTTGTAGCTACAAAAACAACCTTGATATTATAATATTTAGATCATGATAAGACTGCCAAGAGAAGTCTAATATGTGATAACTCTAAACAAACTTTGAATAAATATTAACATCCAAAATTGCATATTTCACCGTTAGGGATACGGCTTACAACTGTATAATATATATATCCCATCCTTGTGATTGTTAAAAACATCACTGTAACGTTTTCAATACGGTTTGACGTAACATATCAAGCATTGATCATATACACGATGAAAGATTGATTTGCCATGACCAGCTATAGTTTTTTGGCCTTCTTCAACCTCGTTTTCTTCACCAGCTTGGGATGATCGCCATATGATTACACTAATCACATCCCTCTTTCCTCCAACATTGCTGTCACTTTGTTTAATAATGGTGTCCTTCCAAAGCAGGACGAAGGAAGGGATCTTTCCTTGCTATTTCAATTGGGTATCTAAAGCTCCATTCTGTACTTATGTTTTTTCCTCAACAAGCTATCATTATTACGAGAGAAATATACCACCATCTTAATCTAATGCATTTCAGTTTGTCTTGTCATGGATGGAGACTGGAGATTTCAATATAGTGAGATTGTTTCCAGACTCGAACCCTGGTTTCACACTTGTTCCAAATAATGTATCCCACCTTTATCCACCAAATTTACGTATCAAAGGTGTTCACTATGGTGTGAAAGAGGACATTATTATCACATTCATTTTCAACCTTATCACTACTAATTATTTAAAGAATTAAAATATAATAAATTAAAAGTAATTTGTATTTTAAAATTATAGGTAATTTGTTGGTAATTTCCAAAAAAATTGACTTGTAAATCAAGACAATATCTATTTTCTTAAATGAAATTTATTGAATATTCCATATAAATAAGACAAAATTTTGTTTTGGTTTTATTTTAATATGTAAAATTTGATTAAAGTGTTTTTTATGTAATAATAAGTTTAAAAGTAGCATAATCTTATATAAATTTGGTTCATGATATCATTATTCTTAAAGATAAATCTCGATATCTAGATTTACTATTCATTACTTTGGTTTATATACATGAGCATTGACTTGACCCAAGTCATTTTTGCAATTATGAAGCTAACCTCAAAATTTTAAAATTCAAAATTAAAATTTACACCTTGCTATTGATCATGACACATATTTGTGTTGATTTGGATTCTATGTTGTATTTGATGAGATTCACTCTTTCAATCATTCATTTGTAAGTGTTAAGAAAATCTTAGGAATCTAGCAATAAAGGAATAATCAAAGAAATATTTAGAGCATCAAAATTGCATTATTAGAACATTACACTCACCATACATATTTCAAGGTTCATTGTATGCTTACTTGTTATCCTCACTCCTTGTTTCAAAATCATTGAATTTATCCAACTAGGGTTCTAACTATTTAGAGAATAAACCTCACGAATTAGTAGATTGTTCGAACCTATTTGTAAAGATTATGATTCCTTATCACAATTAAGACATCAAATGAACCTAGGAAAGCAATTTCAAATAGTGAATTTTATGCTAGTCCATTCCTACAAGTGCAAGTTTAGGTCCATAGATCAAATAATTTATCCTCTCATTGAGATTGTTATTAAAGAAACAAACTATGAATGCAAAATTCAAAACTTCCACAAGAGAATCATGCACAACAAATTAGCCAAAAAAATATCATAAAATGTGTAAATGCATAATGATCTCTCCTTGTATATTCTAAAATAGGCATGGAAAGAGAGTTTACAACAAAGGGACAATGTGTGAGATTTCCCTAGTGACCCTAACAATGATTGAATGATTAAACCCTCACTATGGCTTGCAAACGCTTAAAAATTTCAAATAGGTTGATAGGTCAGACAATGCCTACAAAGTGTGGAAACTCTAAAATAGATATATCTAGTGGAAGATCCCCAACACCTTCAAAATATTAGGGGAAAACCCTCCAAATAGGCTAATTTTTTATAAAAAACTATTATATGAACAATGTTGGTCACCAAAATGATTTTTTTTTAAGGGGAAAACTGCTCTCTACAAATAAAATATTAAAGTAATTTGTGCATTATACATATGATTGTATAGTTTTGTACGAAATTATACATAACACGTATAGTACAATAGGGTATTAGATTCACCAAAAAATGGGAAGGAACTTGCAATTCAACACTTTGATACCATGTTAGAGAAACAAAAAATGAATGTAAAATTCATAACTTCTAGAAAAGAATAAATCACAAAAAATTAGCCAAGAAACTAATATAAAACATGTAAATGTATAATGATCTCTCCTTGTAAATGTAGGACAAGGAGGAAATAAGAAGGTGAAACATAAAGACAAACCAACCTTCTAAGAGATGTGACACATGTAGAACACTTGGAACAAGTGTGAGAGCATGTCTCATGTATCTATGAGGTGAGACAACTAAACCACTAAGTAAACTTAAGCTGGTGTGAATAATACTACTAGGTGTAGGTGTAGACATCTAAAAATGACTAATGCATTTCCATCTTGCCATTTCATCATTATCCTCATCAATTCTTCTATCTATATTAATTAAATAAGCTATTATTTCACTCTTTTCATTCATAATAATAAATAATTATGTATTATTTAATTATCTTAATCTTTTTACCATATTTATATTAATTAAATATTTTTTTATTTAATTAATTTATCACTTATCATTTTCCCTCCAACATTAGCCAAATTCAAATTATCTTTGGTCCTCTATAATTAAATAATTTTTAAAAACTATTTAATTAGCTAACATTCCTCCCTCAAATTAAATAAACTAAAATAATGTATTTTAACTAAATATTTCCCCTCTAAAATAAAATTGATATTTATTTATTTTCCCAGCTACACTTTTATAAATTAAATTAAACTATTTATTTTATTTAATCTTATCTATTTACTAAATTTTATCTCTTTCCCTACCTCATTTTTTTATATCCATTGATTCTTCTAATTAATCTCCACCATTGATCAAATATCAAGAGAAGCATATAAATACAAATCTTTCATTCATTCATATCCCCTAGATCATTATTATTGTCAATCTCCTAGCTAGCCTACATTTTGATCAAAAGAATATTATCAAGATCACTAACATTATCATTATCAAGCTATCACCATCAAGCAAGCAAGCTATCATTATCATTGTCAATAAAAAGGTATTATCCATCTTTGAGCATCTATCTTTATCATTGCTACCCTACTATCAGTGTGCTATCATTAATATGTTACCTTGAAGAGCAACCCATAATGAAGCAAATCAAGGTCTTTTCTATATTGATTTTTTTGTATTTCATGCTCAACCAAGATCTTGAGCTTCATTGACTGATTGTTGATGTGCGAATTTGGTACTTTCATTGTATTATTACTTTTTGTATAATTCACATTTTCATTATCCACATTTTGGCATGTTGGATGGGACTCACTTTCTTGATTTTATTAATTATGTTTTTTTTGCAAGAAATTTAGCTTTTAAAAGGTTGCAAATGTAGATCTACACATCTGAGTAATTTTGTCATGCTTTTAAATTGACCTAAGTTTCTTTTGAGCCAACTCACGACACATTTGATCAGATTTGAGGTGTATTTGAGTTGACACATGATGCATTTGATATATATATCTCGTTTTTTCATTTATATTATATTTATGCTTATGAGGTGATTTTCCATACATCTAAGAAATTTTTCTATGCTTTTGAGGTGATGTGTCATACATCTGAGTAATTTTATTGCACCTTTGAGGTGAATTTCCATAATTTTGATAAATTCTACTACATATCTAAAGAATTCTAGTGTGCTTTTGATCTTTGTTACTACACATTTGTGACATTTTACTATGCATTTGATGCATTTTTCTACACTTTTGGTATCTATTACTATGCATAAATGATCAAAATTTAGGGTTAAATTAAGATTTGATTTTCAATTATTTTAAATTTATACGTTTTTTAATTACTATCATCTAACCTTAGATCTGACATGAATCTAACCCAAAATCTAAGGTCTTGTTGTTATTTTGGCCATTTTTTTGTTGATCTTTATGGAAATAAATTAGATCTTTCAAAATTGAAAGGGTTGCAAAAAGGTGGATTTGAATTTCTTCATCAAATTTCATTCTTAAATTTAGTGTTGAACTCCAAGTTCTTTCATTCTAATAATCCCATCTCTTTTAGTTTTCAAAGTATTCAATAGTTTCATTATTTTATTTTCTTTAGTCCACTTGTTTGGTGTGTCTTTTTCACATTGGAAATTGGGCTAATATTTATATTTCACATTTGGATTTGGGCTCTAAAATAAACGTCTCTTACTCCCCAAGGTCTTCTTACATATGCTCTCCTCTCATGCTCAATGATGATCCTGAGTATAAAAAAAAAAATCTTGTTTTATATTTTTAGGGGGATTTCCTAGGGAATTCATCATCCTAGGGAATGACCTCAACTCTCATGTTCTAGTGGAGTATAAAGAGAGGGGGTTGAATTGAAGGACATGCCTTTTGCAAGTGGAATATTTTCAATCAGGGCTAAGCCTCTAAGAAATTTATACCTTAGAGAATTGAAGGTGGAGAGTGGGGTACACTTTCCTCCCATCTATTTAGGAGTATTCAATTTCATCTATAGATTAGACCTCATGTACCCTTGTGGTATATCGAGGACACCCCTAGTTGAGCTTGTAAAACCCAGTTAAAACTTATTATCCATACCCACTTGAGTAGGTTTGTTCATGTGTCTTATGTGTTTGATTTTTTAGATTGTCATCTCCACTTGAAACTAAAGTAGCGATATCCATCCAAAACTGAGCCTTAGGAAGTACTTCTTTTCTTTGTGTGCTTGCATCTTCACATAAATTTGAAAAATTCAAAAAAATCAAAACAAGGAAGTCTTTTTGTCTTCATAGATCTATAAGTGTCTTTCTTTTTATGAATTGTGAGATTTTTAGTCATCTTTTTTCTTGATTGCATATTTTTGCAAAATAAATTACTCAAAAGAAAAACCTAAACCTAAAATACCATAGGAAATTGCATCTAAATATGAAATAACACATGTGATTATCATTTTGTTCCTATGAGCTATTCTAGGCCATGTCTTATACCTTTTGTTGTGCTTTTGAGACATTCTGCTACACTTTTGAGTCATTCTTCTACACTTTTAATTGCTTATAGTACACTTTTTATTTATTACAAGTCACTTATAACTAATAAATAGTATCTTTTAAACTTCCAAAAATATATAAAAAAACAAAATATATAAAACAACAAACTAGCATAAAAATTGAGCTAAAACAAATCCTTTATTGTATTATTTTTTTTCTCCTTGACAAGATTTGAGGGAGTGGAATTTTTTTTTTAGCATTCAATATCATTATCAATGTTTATCAAAGTTTAAATTGGATCTCCTAACTTTTATCTCTAACTTGCTTTTTTATTTGGAAGTTAGTCTACTCCAAGTGATGTGTTAAGTTGGCTCATATCATTTGTGGATATACCATCTTAAGAGCTTCAAGGCTACTCTTGAGTTAGAAACTAGTAGAGCCACTAATTGTTTTTGAAAATTTGTGATAAGTCCTTGCTTTGTCATGGTCTTTTGTCTATGTGTCCAAGGGTAGGGTTTGGGGTTTTTGTTTGAAAACCCTCACTTCAAAATTGTGTAAGTCTTAAACCCTTGGTGTTTTAATCCTTCGTTGACCTGTTGCACCTGGTTGTCGATCACCTGAGTTACAACTTGAGCCATTCACATCATTGTCTTTATTGGCCCCTTCGGTTAGGTTTGTCGGTCATCGAGCACCTTTTCAGTGCTTAAATTTGCCTATGGTTAGGCTAAGATTTTCATATTTAACAACTTATGTATTAAGTCTTTATATCCTGAGGGTTGTGCCCCATCGACCTAGTCAGGTCCCTAAATATTAAAATAAATTTTGTGCATGTGCAGATTTTACTAGCCGTCGGATTTGCAAGTTTGATCTGGGTCATTCCTCGCCAACCCCACGTGAATAAAATAATGGGTAAATAAAAGTCCCGGGTTTAGCAGGCACTAGATGTGTGTCTCATTGTAGGTGTGGGGCCCGATCTCCACTATCATGCCCAAAGTGGTAAAGCTTCAAATCGACAGTTGAGAAGGAGTGATGGGAGTTAATCTCAGTCATTCCCCACCAACCCTGAGTGAATAAAATAATGCTTTATTGAAAGTCATGGGGTTAGTGGGCTTGCGACACATGTATCTTTTCTTGGGCTTGGGAGATGATGGTGGAACCCACGGGTGGGTGAGTTGGCATATTGTTGGAATGGTTTTCATTGGTTGAGGGATTATTGAGCGATTGTGGATGAAATTCAAAACTTTTTGACCCAATCTGCGTCATTTGACATGCCATCTCACTAGGATATCAATGATTGGCATTCAAAACCAAAAATATGAACACAATAGCCATTTTTCTTCATGTGAGTGAACATTAATGGTTGAGGCCACATGCAGAATTACTCAAGTTGATCCTGATATGTGTAAATGATTTCTCTCCTACAATCATCGAGGTTGATAAATAAGTTTCACAACATCTTGGAGATCGACGACTGAGAATTAGAATCAAGAAGAGTTGTTAGCTTGCATGTGGGAACTCCCTTGGAACATTAATACATACATGCTCCAGTTGATCTATTTAATGAAGATTTCTTCCTTGTTATTCTCTCCATTTGCTGTCTACGAGAATTGAGAGTTTGAAAATGAGCGTGTGAAGTGTTCTTAGTAATTACAGAATTTTTGCTAGCCTTTTACATTAAGGGTGGTGTTTTTGTTCTGAGGAAGTTTGGTGAATTACTTTGTCAAGAATGGGTAAGGTAAGTGTGTCTGTCATCCTAGTTCGAAGGTCCAAGAGACTTAATCTCCTTGAGTCTCAGAGTGACCTTCCCATGAATGAGTAGGATATGCCCGAGGTACCTGTGACCCAAAAAAGAAAATAAGAGCTGATAGGAAGCCTACACAGGGTGTTCTCAAGTGCGCTTATCATTTGAGGAGCATAATTGTCTTAGAGGGATTGGTCAAGGGTAAGGAGAAGAAAGTTGATAGGCTTGAGAGGGAAGCTACGAGAAAGAATAAATATAATTGAGCTTACATGGGACATCATCATTCTTCTATTGAAGTCTCAGATGATCCCTTTGATAGTGTAGTAGAAACTGACTTAGGCTAGCACCAATATCTTATGGCCATGAGTGATTTGTCTGATTCTGAGGATGAGGTGGTGATGGCTTCTCCATTGTTGATAAGGACACCAAGCAGGCATTTTTATTCTGTTGCTAACAAGGCATAATAACACCTGTTTCCTTTCTGAGCTAGTGCTCGGTTTTTGGTCCTTTTTGCTGACTTGTTTCCTTTTGGATGGTTTGTTGTGATATGGGTTTCTATTTGTTCATGCTTTTATGTTGATGGTGACATCTCCTAGTTCAGTGTGAACATGCAAAATTTTGATGTTGCGACAATGATGCCTTTCAGAAGGCTGGTGGATCTCCTCCAGCTAACTGTCTTTGGATATTTTTCTTTCCCTTGTTTTATAATTGATTGCATATAACTTTCAAGGGAATATTTTGAATTTTGGTGAAATTAGAAATGAAATGCAAATGAAATGTAACTACAATTCAGCTTGATGCTCGTTGCTCCCTTATTCTATAAAAGGGATTTCAGGGCTGATTACGGAGGTTTGAATTTTGTGTCTCATAATGGTCTATGTGAGAAGCTAGGCTAATCAAGAATCATATTGTATAAATGCTGATAAACATAACAGTAATAAGTCTAGGGTATAAGTCATGTATGTAGTGATCTTAAAATAGTTTTATGGAAGATGCAAATATGAAGAAAGATCTTAAATTCTAATGTGTATACTCTCTTATAAAATATTCCTGCAAATTATGAGTGAAAGGGTTAATAATATTTTAGTTCATCTTCATTTTTTTTAATTGATTGTGTGGATTTGTTTTTGCTTCAATTCAAAGAATTGATTAAAAGCTAAGATAAGCTCACAGGTCTGTAGGGAAGACCATAGGATTCAGTAAGAAGTTATGTTTTGAATATAGTGAGTTGGATGCTACAATGTGATATGACAATAGTCCATTAATTTATGAGTAAATGACTACTATATTATTGGTTATTACATGATTTGTCTTCGTTGCCCAATGGATAAAGCACTAGTCTCTTCATTAGCATATTTTGTAGATAAATGAGCTAGTAATGCACTTGAATAGGGATTTGGAATAAGAATAAAATTATTTAAAATACTTTCAATTACAATGTGTAACTTTGAAATTCCTCTTAACTCCTAGCACTAGGTAGTAATTTGTTCAAAGGTTAGCCAAATCTTTGATGAAGGATACCTATTTTGCATTAAATAGGAATTGATTTATGTATAAAATTCTCTCTAAGGACTTAATATCTCTTGAGTGTGATGAGGAGTACCCTCCTGGGTTTCACAGAGCCCAAAGAGTAGGAGTGAGGGCCTGAGAATCCCTACTCGTTAGTTGGCCACTAACTTTGAAAATTAGTGAGCATAAGGGTTGGATACCCTTTAGAGGATTTCAAGGTTCAGCTGGAAAAAGTAACCAATAGAATGGTGAATCTATTGGGGATGAATTCAAAATTTTTGGTTGCAGACGGTCCTACCAAAGAGTCATTAAAATTTATAATCAGTGATTGAAAATTGTGAACTCTTATTTTCCCATCCCAGTCACCAAAAAATTGGTGACTCTATTGGGAAGAATTTGAGAAATATCTGATAGAAGATCATCTAGCCTTAAGAGTCATTGAAGTTTCAAAATGGTTTGTAACCAAAGATTTGAAAATTATGAAAACATATTTTCCCATCTGAGTCACCAACATAATGGTGACTCTGTTGGGGAAAAATTTTGAATCTCCAATCGTAGATTGTTGTATCACAGATTCAAGGATTGGGTGAATCTAAACATCTGGTTCAGATATTGTGAAATTTTCAAACTTGGAAGTGGTTGTGTTGTAGCAAATTTCAAAGAATTTGTGTGACTCTGCTATTGGAGGAGACCTAGAAGGAAATCTATCTTTGAAAGAGCTTCATATTGCTTGAAGTTCAATACTCTGTGAAGAGAGGTGGCAACTCTGTCTAGAAAACCTACTAAAATATGTGAAGAGAGTTCTAGATCTGAAGAAATTTTTAGTTAAGAAGAAAGATTAATAGCTGCTACAATTTTCCCTGGGTATTCTCATAATATAGATAAAGTACTATCATGTGTGAAAGGAAATTTATGAGAAATATTCAAGAACTAAGATGATAGATGATTTCCTATTAAGTGAAATAACACTAAGAAAGGGATAGTAGTGATAGTTATACATATTTCTAAGGTATAATTTGAGATCTATGAACTGTGATGAA
Source organism: Sequoiadendron giganteum (assembly GCA_007115665.2). NCBI lineage: Eukaryota > Viridiplantae > Streptophyta > Pinopsida > Cupressales > Cupressaceae > Sequoiadendron > Sequoiadendron giganteum. The sequence goes on along the minus strand of CM021105.1, from coordinate 487,651,225 downwards.
GAAGTATGCTTATCTTTTGATCTTACCTGTTGAAGAATCTTAAGAAAGTAGTGTCAAAAAATTTATATTGTAAATGCTTAAGATCATATTGCAAAAGAAGTTAGAAGGACCTTGTCTAACTGCAATGTTGACCTGACAAAACTTGTAAAGGTATGAGAAAATGTGTGCATAAATGTATGCATCCTTACATGGTTCCTAGTGTAATCATGGCTTGTGCTCAACCTTGGGTAGGTTCTCACAGAAATTTCAATGCTGAAAGGTTCAAAGCTATAAATTTTAGTGGTATTTGGGGCTACCCAAATGTCATATTGGTCATCTAAGATCAAAGATAAGATATCAAGATTCAACGGTGATAAGTTTGAGTCAACAAATCTGCATTTACAAGAATTTGTAGATGTGATGGGAGACTATGAGCTTGATTGTGAAGATGTTATGAAACTTTTTGTTCAGTCTCTAAAAGGGCATGCAAGAGATTGGTTCTTTTATCTACCAACATCCTCTATTTGTGCTTGGGATGAGTTTAAAGTAGTGTTCATGGAGAAATTTGGTGAAAGGGTGGATCCCATTTCATTGAGACAAAAAATTATGAGCATTGAGAAAGAAGAGGATGAGCTAATCCCAAATTTTAATCTTAGATTTTCAAAGGAAATAAAGGACATCCTAGAGGATCTAAGACCAAATGATGTAGTGTGTTTAGTGGTATATTTAGGCGCATTTGATAAGAAAATGAGTTATTGGCTAAGAGTAAAAGATCCCACAACATTGCATTAGGCATATCAAATTTCTATGGATATTGAAAATAACTTGAAATATTCAATGATGAAAGGATATAAGGCTGCAATATTGGTGGTCTTAGAATACCTCTTGCAAGTGGATTTCATAGATCAAATAATAGAAATTCTTGTCAGGATGATAATGCTTCTACAACTCTGATTTCTCCATCATCACAATATGCAAATCGTAGTGAGCTTCAAGATGAATATTAACAGAATTTGAGCAAATTTGATCAGATGTCTTTTGTTAAGAAATTGTATGAAATGAAAAGGCACAAAGGAGAATCACCTTATGATTTGTTCTCAAGATTTTTGGATTCTTTGTTGAAGGTTCCTAAGAATCTTAGACATGAGGATTCAATATGCATTGATATGTTTGTGAAATTTATGAGTCTAGATTGAGTAAATTTCCAAAGGAATTGAAGCCTCAAAATTTTGATCAAATATTTGAGTGGATAAAGATTGTAGAAGGAGCCAAGTGTGATCGTGTACAAAAGGTGATGTTTCAGAATATTGGTATTAGTTTTCCTATTGAAAACCAGAAAACAATGCAAACAAATGGAGAAAGTAGAGCATAACATGAACATCCATCTTATTGTATGGGTGAATGTAATGATTGTAGTAATTTCACAAGTAACACATATGTTGATCAATGCAATAGTGATGAAGATGAAGATATAGGGTTTGAAGACAAAATAGAGAGGCGTGAATTGCGTCCTTGGGATATCCTGAATGAGGAAGAAGTGGAAGAGATGCGAGAGGTCATTCCCAACCAAGATTTGGTCACTAACAATGATGTATGTGTTGTTGATACCTCATTGCAAATTAGGGGGCAAGATGTTAGAAATGAAGATTTGAGCACTTAGTTTGACATAGTTTCAATATTGATGGATCTCCCTATTGCAGTAACTGTGATGAAATCATATGTGGTCACTCCTCTGTTGACTCTGATTTTCCTGATGAAGTGGAGGTGGAATCTTCCTATCGACCTCCTACAATGATTCAAAAACTAAGCCCTTACAAATATGATTTAGAGATTGGACATCTAACCTGAATAACTATCTCAATAATCATGAAGGTGCATTTAACTTGTCAACCCAGCGACACAAAATTGAAATGGGTCAGCACTATATGTGCACTAGGAATTCAAAGTAGCCACATTCATCCTACAACTAAGAAAGACATAATGCTAAAAGTAAATTGCTTGGAAGGAAATAACATAAGTACAAAGCATCAACCAATAACTATACTAAGCTGAAATGCATGACATAAATGAAAATTTGAGCGAACAAACAAGAAACTACTCTATCTACTTTGGCTGCAGGAACATTCATAGAATAGAATTCTAGTGGCTGCAAGAATAGTTAGTGCCAGATTCTTAACTAATTACTAAACAAAAAATACTAACTTTAAGCTAAGGGAAAAAATACTCACCAAGTGGGCCCCCTTGGATAAGTATTCCCTAAAAATAAGGTAAACTCAGATGCATAAACTTATAACCTCATTTCATTCATTGGAAAACATGAGTACAATCGAGCAACATGACTGTAGTGCTGAAAACATTAAGAGTGCGAGTACATCATCAAATCAGTATCCCTTATAGCAACAACTACTACTAGCTCCTGAGAAGGAGCATCCAAGTCTTATTTAAAGAAGCTACCCACTAAAACCTAGCAAGGTGGTCAACTCCAATAGATCGGAGCACACCACATTCTAGAAAGAATATAATGTGTAGAGGTGGTTACACATGCAAAAAATCTTGTCAGACATGATTACCTTAATGCAGATCTAGCACAACAGTATAGCAGAACAGTAATGCCTATATCTAGTCAACAAGCAATTAATAGCATTTACAAGGTGGTTATAGCTTCGATTTGAATGAGGAATCTCCAGCCACTGAGAGTCTTCCCTCCATTAAATGACCACCTTGTTAACTGATATGGCGAATGACCAGCTGGTGAAATCTTCATAAATTGCAGGCCTCTAATTATATCTGCATGACAATATTAGTACGCACAACAACTTCATATCTATAATTATCTTAAAGCGAAAATTATTAATCACATGTCAAATTAACACAGATAGTTCATATAGCATGTCAATGTCATTTAAAAGTTATGAAAATGAGCTTATGTCCAATGTCCAAGGTTTTAAGGAAATATCATAAAAATATCAATATCCAAACATCAAAGTCTATGAGAACTGCAGCAAATGGATAGCAAAATCTATCAATAATTAGACCATAAATTAGACTCATCATTTTCCCCCCAACCTAAGGTTTTGCTGGTCCTCCAACAAAGGAAGGGTTGTTCTTTTTCTTGGTCAATGCCTTGAAATTTGCAGCTGCTAGCTACCCTACATGAGTGTCTGTTGTGGGTGAATTATGATCCCAATAGAAACATTGTTACCTTTCCAACCTGTTCTATCTTTGTCTCTCATCCACTGTCATACCTATAATATCTGAAGTTTGGCACATGCCACAATAGGATAGGTGGCTGAAAAGTCAGTGGAAGCCAAAATTGTCCCTTTGTTCTCTCAATCCGTATATATCTATCAATCCTTTTAAGTACTACAACATAGTTCTTCATGGAGTGGGGATAAGGTTTTTTCAAGTCATCAGTTAGGCTATTCCACCTTTGTGACAGGTATCCTACTATAGATCCTCCTGTAGTTTTTTTATCTCCTCATATTCTTTATAAGCCACTTTTCTCTCAGCTAGGATCCTATTGCCATAACTTGGTCGGTAAATAATTTTGTGCCAATCCTTGAAAATGTCTTCAATATTTTTTGACTTAGCCCTAATGGGCAAGGGAGTGTTGGATTCAATTTGCCTATAAGTTCTGTATTGTTTTCCCCAACTGATCTCTTTCTATACCCAAGACGTAAATTCCCTCAATTGGACATCCCCAACATACAACAGTGGATTCCAATCATGGTCTTTGGTTGGAACAAAATTATGAAAATAGAATTCACACAACAAATTCTTCATTTCAAGAGGAGCAATCCGATAAGCATTGAAAAATTCAAGAGGGGTCTCAATGGAAGGATTCAAACCTGAGACAATCCTTGCTAGTTTAAAAGAAATATATTTCTCCTTTAAATATAGAGAATAGACCCTTGGAGGAGTCTTGCACTCTAATATCTGAGGTACTAAGGCTATGATATTATCCACCTATTTCTTTAAAACAACAATTTATTCATTCTTATCTTCAATCTCTTCATCTTTCTTATGAATTTCCCTCTTTAACCTACGTTTATCCTCTTTCCATTCTTCCTCACTTCTTTGCACTTCTTTCCATAAATTCATAACTACCATTTATATTGAAAAATCAAAAGGCCTATGTATTCCAACAAAAAATTTACTTGGCACTTTTTCTTTTTCTTCATAAGGCTCCAGCTTCAGGGACTGTATTTGCCCAGCCAATACAAGCTATAGGGATGCTGACTGTTCTCCCAGTTCAGGCTGCATGACATCTTGCTGTAGGAACTCTTTCTTCTGCTCATGCTACAGGAGCTCTTGATTTTGCTCATGCTCTTGGCTTCCAACTTGTTCTGCAATGTTAGCAAGATCTTCCAATGTCATGCTTGTTGCTTCCTCAAGTGTGTACTTTTCCTCAAAATTTACCTGCTCCATTGGAGCTTATGTATCCTCTCATGATGTCTCTATAAACTTAGGGCTTTCCCCCAGAGGTACATCAAAGGCTGGCTCAACAAGTCTTGATTTTCTAGAAGGGCTTTCATGTTTTTCCTTTGCTACAGGAGAAACAGTGTCAGCCTTTCATTTCCTAGAGCTTGGCACTTCACTTTTTGCCATTTTCTTTTTAGCTTTTCCCTTCCTTATTTTTGCCTTCTTCTTCTATGCCGTAGTTCTCATTAGAGTGCCAAGAGGAAAATTATCATTGAAATTAGGAGAGGAACTTTTTTTATCTGAATTCTCTACCTCCGAAGAACTAATCTCAATGGTTTTTTTTGGCTTCATGAGGGTTTTTACTAGGGCTTGCACCAGAAGTTGAGGCACTAGGAGTGGCCCCAACATTGATCCTTCTTCTACTAACCCTATGTGGAAAAACCCTAGATCACAAATGCTCTAGTCTAATTTGATCAATATTTAAAAATTATTCCCAAGACATATTAGACACATCATGTAAAGACTTCTCAACTGATAATTTGATCAAACAATGGTGGGAAATGGAGTTTTCCCTACCATTCTAGGTCTCGACCACCATGATTGAAAGAAGGTGGTATAACACGTTTGACACATTCATTCTTCTCCCATGCCTCATGTGGTTCAAGAGTTTGAAATGCACAAAATGTAGATTCGACTGATGACCTTCACAGGTAATGCATTTCAGAATATAAACAACTGATTGCCTCCATATCAGAGATGTTCTCTTCACACCTTTTTTTGTCTATACTCAATGGAGGATCACCAAGTTCTGTAAATTTGGACCTAGCTGACTTGGTGTCTCTGGTAGTAGGGTAATGCTCACCATTAGTAGGAAACCCTGTAACTTCTACAATCCTTTCCTCAGTAGCTTTGACTTCCAACCCTTTTATCATGTAATTTCCTTCAAACAATGTTTGGACAAATTCCAACGCAACGTCTTCATCAAAACCATCCAACTTCCGGAAATAATCTAACCATATGTAGTTTCGAAACTCGGCCAGGTAGGGTGCATCCTATATTAATATATCATGAACTGTGGGTTCATTTCAAATTAACCCACCTCCCATTGTTAGTTGTCTGTAATGAAACAGTTGCTCTGCAAAATTTTCCTTCCTGCAATTTTTGTCTAAAAACCAAACTTCTCCTTCCTGCAATGCTGCTAAATTTTTGATGTTGGTGTAGTCTAAATTTTTCCTTTTTTGGGCTTAAGATTATGACAAGAGTAATAAAGACAGTAAAGGAGTACTAAATTAAGGCTATGATGAAGAAGAATGGTGGTGGTTGATTGTCATTTCACACATACGAGCTGTCATCACACTTAGAATTCAAATAAGCTCAAAAATTTAAACCTTGCTGACGTGAGCCAATATGGATAGACATGCGAACATGGCATTGACACGTCCCCCCCCCCAACCTAAATTTTCACATGTGTCCTCACATGTGAGGTGGTAAGGATGATTTGATAGGGGAGGGGAATAATTCATGCTATAAAGAAAGTCCATATTAATTTACAACAATTAAATAAATGCACTAAAATACAATTAAGATATAACAATTGATGCACATGTACCTGAATTCGTGGAAGATTTACTACAAAGATTATGGAGAAAATACCGGTCACTTTTCAAAAAATTAGTTGAGCAATTAATGAAAGCGAAGCGAAATGAGGTGAAATGGAATGAAGTGAAGTGAAATGAAAGAGGGAGAAAGGTGAAAATGGATGGGTGGATGGGTGAAGAAGTAGACCCCCACAAAGTGGAAGTCTTTATTATGACAAGTTACATACCTTAGTTAGCTAGAAGGAGGGACACTAGGTCCACTTCCTTCAGCTGCAAGAAGTTCAGGTGTTGCATGCCGAGTGAATTGTTGCAGGAACTCCTCCTTAGAAGTTGGCTTGTGATACAACCTTAGGCGATGACCATTCACCAATAGCTTAAACCTGACAGGGTCAATGGTAGTGAGCTGAACAACTCCATTGTAAAATGCTTTAGCCACATCATATGGTCCTAGCCACCTTGTCTGCAATTTTCCTGCATTATCTTGATATCTTGAGTCATAGAGAAGTGCTGAGTCACCCTGCTGGAATTTCTTATCTGTGATGAATTTGTGATGCCATTTTACTCTCCGATTCTGCACTACCTCTATGTGATGCAAAGTTTCCTTCCTCATTTCATCCAAAGAATTCAGCTGCATGATTTTGTCCCTTTGTGCCTTAGAGATATCCATCCCTAGGTCCACTGTAGTCCTAAGAATCTTATGCTCAAATTCAATGGGCATCATAGCTGTCTTTCCATACAACAACTCAAATGGAGTGAATCTTGTAGTTGTTTTCTATGTAGTTTTGTAAGCCCAAACAAATTCTGGTAGTCTTCTTGCCCAATCTTTTCTATGGATAGCCACTGTTTTGGTCAGAATGGCTTCAATTTTTTGGTTGGTCACCTCAACTTGACCACTGGCCTGGGGGTGATAAGAAGTAGATTTCCTATGCCTAATGTTGTACTCATTGACTAGTGCTGTAACAAGGGTTGAAGTGAATTGAGCCCCTTGATTAGTTAATATCTCTCTTGGAACTCCATACCATGTGAAAATTTCTTCATAAAGAAATTATGCAACCTTATTATCTCTTGCATGCTTCATGGCCTTAACTTCTACCCATTTTGTTACATAATCAGTGCATACCAAGATATAGGATTTACCATTTGATGGAGGATCAATGGGTCCTACAAAGTCTAATCCCCACTTATCAAAAGGAGTGATTACTACCTGGGGATAAAGTGGCATCTCATCAGATTTGGTTGGCTAGCCCATCCTCTAGATTCTGCCACATTTCCTTGTATATCATCCTGCATCCTTGTGAAGTGTTGGCCAGTAATATCCTATGTTCAAAATCTTCATTGTTGTCCACTTGGTTGCAAAATGCCCTCCACAGGGTTCATTGTGACATGAATGCAAAATGTCATGTCTAATCTTCCCTCACACATCTCCTCATGACATGGTCTAGTCTAGTGTAAAACAATCATCCAACAACCCATGAGAAAAGAAAAGATTTTTCAATGAGCACCCTCTTCTCTTTTGGAGAGAAGTGAGGAGGAAATCTCCCTGTGACCAGGTAATTATCTATGTCAACATACTAGGGTGTTTGCACACTGATGGAAAATAGATTCTCATCAGGGAAAAGTCATCTACAACTTGATTTTCCTCTGATGTAGTCAGCCTTGAAAGAAAATATACAACATTGGCCTTCCTTGGTTTATCCACAATGGTCATGTTGAAATCTTGAATCAACAATAATCATCTTGCCAGCCTACCTGGAATCAAAGGTTTATTCATGAGGTATCTAATGGTTGCATGATATTTGTGCACAAATATCTAGTTGCCTATTATGTAGTGCTTGAATTTGTTTAGGGCATAGATCACTACTGATATTTCTTTTTCTGTCATTGTATAGTTGAATTCAGCTCCTTGAAGATTTTTGCTGACGAAGTAAATAGGATTTTCAATAGCTCATTTTTTTGTCCTAGGATTGTTCCTATAACATAGTTTGATGCATCAGTATGGATGTGAAAAGGAAGCTCCCAATCAGGACCCTTGAGTATAAGAGCATGAGTTAAAGTTATTTTCAAATCAGAAAATGCCTTGTCACAGTCTTCTGTCCATTGGAATTCAACATCTTTAGTTAGGAGATTATACAATGGTGCTACCATTTTGCTGAAGTCTTTGATGAACCTCCTATAATAACCTGCATGTACTAAGAAACTCCTAACATCTTTTTATTTTGCAGGGATAGGCAGATTGGTGATCATCTCAATCTATGCAAGATCAACTTGAATTCCTTTGTGAGAGATGTAGTGGCCAAGAACTACACCTTCCTGCATCATCATGAATCACTTTTCACTATTTAAAGACAAATTGTGGTCTTCAAATCTCTGTAGGACTCTCTTGATATTTTCCAATGCTTCATTGAAATCAGCATCATAGGTAGTGAAGTCATCCATATAGATTTCCATGCAATCATGAGAGATATTTGAAAATATGCTAGTGACTACCCTCTGAAAAGTTGCAGGTGCATTGCATAAGCCAAATGGAAGTACTGAGTAGGCATAGGTCCCCCATGGAAAGGTAAAGGTGGTCTTCTCCTGGTCCTCTAGTGCAATTTGAATCTGGTTATAATCGCTGAATCCATTTAAAAAAAAAGTATTGTTTTCCTGCAAGTCAGTCCAAGACTTGATCTATGAAAGGTAAGGGAAAATGGTCCTTTTTGGTAGTAGCATTAAGTTCCCTATAATCAACACAAAATATACACATCCCTCCTTTTTTGGGCACAATCACCAATGGGGACATCCACTAGCTGTTTGAGATGGGGTAGATAAATCCCGCATCTAGCAATTTCTGTAGTTCCCCTTTTACAATTTCTCTCAATGCAGGGTTAATTCTTCTTTGTAGCTACCTCACTGGTGTAAAATAATCTCTTATGTATATCCTATGAGTGAAAATCTTAGGTTCCAATCCCTTCATATCATGATAGTCCCATGAAAATGCATTATGGTGGGCCTTTAGTAAGTTTTCCAATGACAACTATTGTTCTTCACTCCGTTTGTTGTTAATATTAGATATTTTCCTTCTGACACCTACACTTGTGTAGTTAATTCTACCATAGTTGATTCACTAATTATTGGTACCTTGAGTTCATGTGGCAGCAATGTATGAGACATACCTGTTGTTGCAAGAAGAGCGGTTGCAGGAAGAGCGTCTGCAGGAAGAGAGACTGCAGGAAGAGCGGGCAGGAGTATCTTCACTGGATCAGAAAAATCAGATGCATGAGAGGATGATGCTCCCTCTATCTCATAATGGTTCTAAATTATGTTAGATAATACTTCATCTTCATCTTGAAGCTGTATGAAAGAACTTCTGCCTAACATTATAAGTTGTGCCACACAATTAACTTCTTTGACCTCTTCACCAACATGTGGCCATACAAGATCATTCATATCATGGGATGGTTGAGTAGGAGGGTAGATAACAAGATTTTTGGTATTCTTTCCATCAGAAATGGTCATGTATCCCATCCGACATCCAATACAAGCATCTGGTGTTTCTAATCATGGCCTTCCAAGAATAATGGGGTACTCGCCTAGTGTGGCCTTTGGAGAAAAAATCATAAAATTTACTGGGTATTCCCAAGAGTCTAGAGTTACTACAAGATCTTATACTATAACATCAAGCTGTAGGACAGTAGTAGTAGGTCTCATGCCTACAATATTTAGTTGTTGCGGGATATCCTTAGTCATTACATTTATTGTTGCTCCCAAATCAATCAGAGCATTCTTTATCTGGATCCCATTTCTAACAACTCCTACCATAGGACTCCCTGGCTCATTATATTTGGGAACAACCACTTTCCCAAGCATGATGTCAGCTAATTGTCCCACCACATGGACCGTAGAGGGGTCTTTCTTCTTCTTGCTTGGCTTCTTAAGGCATGCTTCATTGATTGATTTTCCATGTATGGGAACATATTTTATGGCCTGAAATAGAGGTATTTGGACACATATATGCTTCAACTGATCTAAAATGTCAAAAGTTATGTCCTCCTTTTCTTCCTTTTGTTTCATAGTTTCCAACCTCTGGGGAAATGGTGGTTTTGGTTCAGTCTGCTTGACTAGGATTGGTTCAAGATTTTTAGGTGCACTTGGTTGAATGAGGTCATCCAGAGGCTCCTCCTCTTCCATAGTAAGCTTAGTAATAATGGGTGTGGAAGGGCCTGAAAAAGTAGTTCATAAATGTAGTGGATGTCACTTACACTCACAACATATGTAGGGAATTGATTTGGATTAGCATAGTATACCAACTGCTGATGTGGTTTATTATTTGGGTTAGGTTTGGGCTGGGCTGGTAGTTGAGTAGGTTTAGGTGCATTTGAATTTAATCTAGAAGGAAGAGGCATTATAGTAGGTTGTTGGAGCTGAGAAGGTGGCTGCATGTAATTGGTTGTCTAGTTTGGCCATTGCTGTCCTCCCCTCCATTGAGATGTTTGCTGCCAATTCCCTGAGGGTGGCTGCCAATTTCCTTGAAATTGTTGCCAACTCCCTTGAGGTTTCTGCTACTGGGGTGGAATTTTTTGGTGATTGGGCTAGGAGATTGGAGGGTTATTCCAAAGCTCTGGTGGATATCCTCCATAATTGAGTGGATATGGGGTTGCCATTGGTTACTAGATGAATACGAATTAAAATATGGACTAGCAAAATATAGTGGATTTGGTGGCATACTCTGTCTTGGAGATCAGGGCCTCCTTTTTGCAACATAGTAGAATTGATCATCTTCACCCTGGATTGGCTTGAACTCGGGTGTCATATACTCGCTGTCAATATTAGCTATCATCTTGCATTTGCAATCTTTCTTATTTTGTCTACAATAAGGGCAATATTTTGCCACCATTACCTCTACCTCCTCTTGTTTCTTCTTAGACTGAAGTGTATCCGACTGAGTAGCTAGATTGTTTATGATGTCTTACTTGAAGTCTTCCAGTAAGTGAGTAATCTCCATCCTTGAAACTCCACTGGTAGATGACTTACCCATAGAAGATTGGTAAGCTCTCCCCTTCTTTGAAGTTTCCCTAGAATAGTTTTGACATATCTTCTTGATGTCCTCTCAAGGAATTTGGGTGATATCTCCTCCTCCCATCAAGTCCAAGGAATCTATGCAACTTTCATTAATTCCTCTCAAGAAAAGCAACTTCTGTGATTCTTCATTGAGCGTATGGTGTGGAGATTTATGTAGGAAAAACATGAACCTTGAAATATAATATTTCAAGCTCTCATCCTCCTTTTTTTGCGTCCTAAAAATGTCACCTCCTCTCATGTCACTGTCCCTGATATATTCCTTGTATTTCTTAAGGAACTTGGTCTTCATGTCCTCCCAAGTCTCCATAGTATCTCTTCCTAAGCTCACAAACCATCTTAATGCAGCTTCTTTCAAGGTGGCAGGGAATAGCTTAAGTTGGTGGGAATCAATGGTATAGTCATAACTCTTGCAGAGTATATGAAACTCAAACAAGAATGTATCAGGATATTTTGTGACAAGTCCATAAAACTTAGGAAGAATTGAAGTAAGGATATTTTTGAGGTTTTCTACTTCATTTTGATGAGCAATGGGGAAAGAAAAAGCTGGTTGGTTAGGTCTATTTCTATTTGCATCACCCATGCATGCCTGATGATGTTCCAAAGCAAGGGGGTTCTTAATCAGATTCTGATCTTAAGAGGAAGCTTCACAACTGGTCAAATCTGGAAATGTATCAGTAAAGAGGTGTGGCTCTTCTTCTTCTTCGTCTCTTGGCATGTTCTGGTACTCAACTAGCTGGAATAAATCAGGATTGTTAGGAAGGAATCTCCCATGAGCATCTCTCCTCTTCCATCTATGCATGTGGTATCAACTTAGTATCAATTAGCTTACACAAAGAATTGGAAAAACAATAGGGGGGTCATTACTTTCCTAATGAAGGGTATGCTAAGAACAAAGTTTCTAAAATACTACAGCAAGGAAAACTATCAATGACTCCAAAGAAATTCCTAGTTTGACACCATCCCCGACAATGATGCCAAAAATATTGGCCTCCTACAATGATTGAACAACTAAGCCCTTATAGCTGTGATTCAGAGATTGGACATCTAACCTGAATAGCTATCTCAATCATCATGAAGGTGCATTTGAATTGTCAACCCAAGGACACAAACTTGAAATGGGTCAACACTGTATGTGCACTAGGAATTTAAAGTAGCCACATTCATCCTACAACTAAGAAAGACATAATGCTGAAAGTAAATTGCTTGGAAGAAAATAACATAAGTACTGAGCATCAACAAATAACTATACTAAGCTGAAATGCATGTCAGAAATGAAAATTTAAGTGAACAAATAGGAAACTACTTTGTATGCTTTGGCTGCAGGAATAGTCATAGAATGTAATTCTAGTGGCTGCACGAACAATCAGTTCCAGATTCTTAACTAATTACTGAACAAAAAATACTAACTAAGCTAAGGGACAAAATACTCTCCAAGTGGCCCCCCTTGGATAAGTATTTCCTAAAACTAAGGTAAAATCAGATGCACGAACTTATAACTTCATTTCATTCATTGGAAAACATGAGTACAATCGAGCAACATGATTGTAGTGCTGAAAAAACCAAGAGTGTGAGTACATCATCAAATTGGTATCCCTTGTAACAACAACTACTACTAGCTCTTGAGAAGGAGCATCCAAGTCTTATTTAAAGAAGCTACCCACTAAAACCTAGCAAGGTAGTCAAATCCAATAGATCAGAGGACACCACATTAGGGAAAGCATAGGAAGTGCAAAGGCGGTTACACATGCACAAAATCTTGTCAGACATGATTGCCTTAACATAGATCTAGCACAACAATAATGCCTATATCTACTCAACAAGAAATTAATAACATTTACAAGGCGGTTATAGCTTCAATTTGAATGAGGAATCTCCAGCCGCTGAGAGTCTTCCCTCCATTAAATGACCACCTTGTTGACCGATATGGCAAATGACTAGCTAGCAAAATCTTCCTAAATTGCAGGCCTCTAATTATATTTGCATGACAATATTAGTACGCACAACAATTGCATATCTGTAATTATCTTAAAGCAACAATCACTAATCACATGTAAAATTAACATAGATAGTTCATACAACATGTCAATGTCATTTAAAAGTTATGAAAATGAGCTTATGCCCAATGTCCAAGGTTTTAAGGAAATATCATAAAATGATCAATATCCGAACATCAAAGTCTATGAAAACTGCAACAAATGGATAAAAAACTCTATCAATAATTAGATCATAAACTAGACTCATCACTTCCACTTTGGATAGGGTGTATGATGATAATGGGGATATATATCTGCTTAAGGAGGAACAATTTTCCTTCGGTGGAGAGTTTTTAGACTATGAATAAAAAATGTTGACTATTGATGATGTGAATGAAGTTGAAAATATATCTCTATGTTCTTCTAGTGATTGTAATGATTTTGAATACAATGATGATATAGAATTTTTAGAATATCATGCTGAGGGAGGAGAGATTTTTATGACAACAATGAATGGGTGGCATAACCCCTTATTTGATGAGCTTACATCTTCACTAGAAATGAGAAATGGCGATCCTTATTGGTGCAGAAATAATCCACTCTTTGCTGATGACTCTGATGATGCATCTAATACAGGGTTAGAATATGGAAATGAGAAAATAAGGCAACACAATGATGAACTCCTCAAAGGTATTACTTTTGGTTATCTTACATCTGACACATATATAGACAGTAAGCTTGAGAATCAATATGAGATTGAAGTTATTTCTTGTTCCTCTGAGGATTGTAACTATCCTTGTGAAGATGATTCAGAAGTACCTTATTCACATGAAAGATGCAATGATATGAGTATTGATAAGGTCATTTATATACCTATGAATTAAAAAATGGTGTTGGATGCAAACATGGAATGTAATGAGGACTTTCCATCATTGGAATATATCTATTATAGATATAATGAACAATTTGAAGGTAAGAATGTATGTGTTCAACATGCTGATCTTGAACACAGTGCTAGAAATGATGAAGGGGTGGATGGACGTGCTTGTCTCCCTGTTGCTCATGATTTTTTGTGTGAAGTAGAAATTAAAATGTCTACTATAAATGAAAAGGATGATGATGTACTCATGGATGAAAGAAGGCTTTCATTATTGAATGATCAGAATGTACATCATGACAAGAATATGGAACTTGTATCATCATTACCAGTTGATAATGTTGAAGAATTTTTTGGTTTATCTAATAGTGCACATGGATTTACCTTTGCACATGAGTGCCTCTTTGATGATCATATGAGTGCTAACTTGTTTGGGCCTACTTCTAAGGTATTTTTATTTGAGCTTAATGATGATGAATCAAAATATGTTACTGAACCTCAGATGAGTGCATTTACCAAGTTTTGGTATGTTAATGATCTGTATGACCTCTATTCCCATGATACCAAGGAGTGTTCTAATACAACATAGCTCAGGGATGTTTATGAGTATGCTTTTTTCTTGTTTGATGCACTTGGGGGTTGTTTGCATGGTGCACAACAAAGTGTTTATGAATTTTTTCAATTTTATTTGCAAACTAAGTATGAGGCTAAAGTCTGTGATGTAATTGGCCAGGTTGAATATGAATATTTCACTTTTCCAATTCAATCAGGTGTGGCTAATTATGTTAATCATAATGGATTTGATTGTTGGGAAATTCTTGGTACAACTATTGACCCATTATAGACAATAGAGGATAAGATTTTTGACAGAGGTAAGAGTTGGCCTTAAGTTTTGGGGCCTGGGGCCACCAATTTGAGGAGTGAAGCCTATGAAGTTGCATAAGAAGGCTTCTTAAATTCCAAGAGATGTGCACTGAATAGTCTTGTAGTTAGTGTATATAGGTTTGGTGTGTTTGCTTTCGGTTGTGTCTGCTTGCCTTGTCTAGGCAAGATCCTGGGTTTTGTGTCTCTCTGTGTTGGTCTGCTTCACCTTGAGATCTGGTTTCTCGCCATACCCACTAGGGGTATGCATCCCTGAGCATGAGCCACTGATTTAAAAAAAAAAATTGTGATAATTCCTTGCTCTGTCATGGTTTTTTTCTTTGTGTCCAAGGGTAGGGTTTGGGGTTTTGTTATGAAAATCCTCACTTCAAAATTGTGTAAGTCTTAAACCCTTGGCATTTTAATCCTTCATTGACCTATTACACCCAGTTATCGATCACTTGAGTTAAAACTTGAGACATTCACATCATTATCTTTACTAGCCCCTTGGGTTAGGTTTTTCAATCACCAAGTGCCTTTTCATTCCTTAAATTTGCCTATGGTCGAGCTATGATTTTCATATTTAATGACTTATGTATTAAGTCTTTACTTCTTGAGGGTTCTACCCCATTGACCTAGTTGGGTCCCTTTATTAAAATAAATTTTGTGCATGTGTAGATTTTACTAGCTGTTGGATCTACAGGTTTGATCTTGACCATTCCTTTCCAACCTCGCACAAATAAAATAATGGGTAAATAAAAGTTGCGAGGTCAGTGGTTGTTGGAAATGTGTCTCATTGCAGGCACGGGGCCCGGTCTCCACTATCATGCCCAATGTGGTAAAGCTTAAAATCGATGGTTGAGAAGGAGTGATGGGAGTTAATCTCAACCATTCCCCATCAACCTTGCGTGAATAAAATAATGCTTTATTCAAAGCTGCGGGGTCAGTGGGCTTGTGACACGTGTACCTTTTCTTGGGCTCGAGAGATGATGGTGGAGCCCACAGGTGGGTGAGTTAGCATCTTGCTAGCATGGTTTTCATTGGCTAAGAGATTATTGAGCGACTACAGATGAAATTCAAAACTTGTTGACCCAGTTTGGGTCATTCGACACACCATCTCAGTGGGATATCAACGATTGGCATTCAAAACTAGAAATATGAACATGATAGCCATTTTTATTCATGTGAGTGAATATTAATGGTTGAGGCCACATGCAAAATCACTCAAGTTGATCCTAATATGCATAAATGATTGATCTCCTAAAATCATCGAGGTTGATAAACAATTTTCATGACATCCTGGGGATCGACGGTCGAGAACTGAATCAAGAAGAGTTGTCAGCTCACATGTGCGAACTCCCTTGGAAAACTAATACATACATGCTCTAGTTGATCTATTTAATGTAAAATTCTTCCTTGTTATTCTCACCATTTTCTATCTAAAATAATTTAGAGTATGGGAATGAGCGTGTGAAGTGTTCTTAGTAATTACAAAATTTGTGCTATCCTTTTACGTTAAGGGTGGTGTTTCTGTCCTGAGGAAGTTTGGTGAATTAATCTATCAAGAATGAGTAAGGTAAGTGTGTTTGTCATCTCAGTTTGAAGTTCCAAGAGACTTAATCTCCTTGAGTCTCAAAGTGACCTTCTCATGAATGAATAGGATATGGCCGAGGTCCATGTGACTCCAAAGAAGAAAACAAGGGCTGATAGGAAGTCTACATAGGGTGTTCTCAAGCGTGCTTATCATTTGAGGAGAAAAATTGTCTCAAAGGAATTAGTCAAGGGTAAGGAGAATAAATTTGATAGGCCTGAGAGGGAAGCTTTGAGAAATAATAAATATCACTGAGCTTACATGGGATATCATCATTCTCCCATTGAAGTCTCAGATGATCCCTCTGATAGTGGAGCTGAAATTGACTCAGGCTACTGCTAGTATCTTATGGTTGTGAGTGATTTGGATGATTTTGAGGATGAGGTGGTGATGGCTACTCCATTATCGATAAGGACACCAAGCAGGCATTCTTATTCTACTGCTGACAATGTAGAATAACACCCATTTCCTTTATGAGCTGGTGCTCAATTTTTGGTCCTTTGTGCTGACTTGTTTCCTTTTGGCTGGTTTTTTGTGATATGGGATTTTGTTTGCTCATGCTTTTATGCTGATGGTGACATCTGCTGGTTTGGTGTGAATGTGTAAAAAATTGATGTTGTGACAATGACACCTGTTGGAAGGTTGGTGGGTCTCCTCCAGCTAACTATTTTTGGATATTTTTCTCTCTCTTGTTTTATAAATGATGACATATTACTATCAGAGGAATATTTTTAATTTTGGTGAAATTAGCAATGAAATGTAACAGTAGTTCATCTCGATGCTTGCTACTCCCTTGTTCTATAAAAGGGATTTCAAGGCTAATTATAGAGGATTAAATTTTGAGTCTCATAATGGTCTGTGTGAGAAGCTAGGCTTAGGAAGAAGCACATTGTATAAATGTTGATAAACATAATAGTAAGAAGTCTAGGGTATAATTCATGTATGTAGTGAATCTTAAAATAGTTTTATGGAAGTTGAAGATATGAAGGAAGATCTTAAGTTCTAATGTGTATACTCTCTTAAGTTCTAATGTAATATTCTTGCAAATTATGAATGAAAGGGTTAATAATATTTTAGTTCATCTTCAGTTGTTTTAACTGATTGTGTGGATTTGTTTTGGTTTCAATTCAAAGAATTGATTAAATGCTAAGATAAGCTTATAGGTCTATAGGGAAGAACATAGGATTTGGTAAGAAGCTATGTTTTGAACACAGTGAGTTGGATGCTACAATGTGGTATGACAATAGTCCATTAATTTTTGAGTAAATGACTACTATATTACTAGTTATTACATGATTTTACTTTGTTTCCCAATGGATAAAGCATCGGTTTCTTCATTAGAATATTTTGTAGATAAATGAGCTAGAAATTCACCTGACTAGGGATTTGGAATGAGAAAAAAATTATTTAAAATATTTTCAATTACAATGTGTAACTCTGAAATTCCTCTTAATTCCTAGCATTAGGTAGCAATTTGTTCAAAGGTCAGCCAAATCTTTGATGAAGGATGCCTAGTTTGCATTAAATAGGAATTGATTTGTGTATAAAATTCTCTCTAAGGACTAAATATCTCTTGAATGTGATGAGGAGTTCCCTCTAGGGTTTCACAAAGCCTGAAGAGTAGGAGTGAAGGCCTGAGAATCCTTACTCATTAGTTGGCCACTACTTTTGAAAATTATTGAGCATAAGGGTTGGATACCCTTTAGAGGATTTCAAGGTTTAGCTAGAAAAAGTAACCAACAAAAACCTCCACTCATCATAAAATTTTCTTGGACTCATAAGTCTAGTTCAAGTAAACTAGATACCAACCTTGATCTTTATCATCTTTCTTGGACTCACAAGTCTAGTTTGATTTTATATTGTTATCAACAATATATTTTTCTTTCAAAGATCTAGATTAAATTTGATCTATTTTGGTTTTGAGAAACAAGCATCAAAATTTTAGAATAAAAAGTCTAATTTTATGACATATCACATATGCTAATCAAAAGATCTCAATATAAGAAATATATGGAATACCATCAAGATGAGTTGAGCATTCCAAAAATCACGGGTGTCATTCAATATGAGAAAGGAAAAACTTCAAACCCAACCATTTTATATAGGGATCCTTAAAATATGCCTTATGTGGATGATGATACACATCAAGACCCAACATTAGAAGAATTATAATAATTTGAGAAATACCCTGAAGAAATGAAAGATTTGGAGCATATATTTAAAAATAACCTCGACCAATACCTTCAAATGTTAGCTCAACAAGGTTCTTTAATACCCTCCCACCTTATCAAAGAAAAATATCTCATAACCTTCACTGCACCTCATACTTTAGGAGAAAAAATTCAATTCAAAACAATTATGAAAAGCATATTCCCATCACAACTTGACATATTAACCCCACCACAAAATACACCCCAAACATCACTAGACAAATTGTTTTCCACCTTCACATACACATCACAAACTCCACCTCAAATATAAAAAGTTTAATGAAAGTCATATCAAGAGACCCATGATCAATTTACACTAGGACCATCACCTACCTTTGCACAATCCAATTCAAACATGGGTACAATACAAACATACAAAATATGCCTATTCCTCCACAACAATCCCAAATAGGTTTTCCACATTAAAGTCAACATTACATTCCACCAAGTCAGCCTCAACAACATTATATCACACCAAGCCCATTTCCTCAATAATACATGTCACAAAATCAACAAACTAATTCCACACACATTCCTATAAGTGTACTTCCATTGACACCTATAAATGACTTCGCATAAAAAATGTAAGAGTTACAAAAAAATATCTAGAAAACATGGAAATGGGGAACACAATCACTAAGAATAAATATACACTAGAGGATACATGCCCCTATACTTTTGAGAAGAATTTAAGCATGATACTATTGAACAAGACAACTGAGAGGGGGGGTGAATTAGTTGTAGCAATTTTAACCTTTAAAACTTTCACCAAAAGTTAGATCAATAACCATTCCCAAATCCTTTACTCTGGTTATGTGATTAATCATTAAGTGAAGAAGTAGAAATTGAAAGAAGTAAAAACAAACACACAATAACACCAGATTTATGCGAAAAACCTAATGAGGGAAAAAACAGGGTGATGATTAGCTCACAATATAAAGAATTCCAAAACTGAATACAAAGGCTCATTGCCGAAAGTCTCACTACCAAGATAGGACTTGTCCAAAATAGGACTTACTGCCCAATAAGGTCTTACTGCCTAGAGGGCTTGTAGCACAAGGAAAATTCATGGGTTAGCAATACAAGCATAAACTTAAAACTATCCTAAGCTAACAATAAAAAAATGGAATTAAAGCATAATAAAAAGAAAGATCTCACCAAACTCTCATACATTCCATGAATTTCCTTCATTGCACTTGTTGGGTCTCAAAAACGCAGGTTTGAACCACGAGAGGTTGCCAGGATTTCACAATGCTTTTGGCCAACTAACAAGGCCAATGGATGCAATTGTACCTTCTTCTCTTCAGGCTCTGCAAAACCTAGGTGGGTGCACCTATCTGTATGTTGCAGATTTAAGATGTATTTCTTGGTGAAACAATCTATCCACAATGGCAAAGGGAAGTGGACAGATAAGATTACTACAACTACTCCTACTCCTACTGCACAAATGAAAGGTTTTTTGAATAAATTATTTGATATGGATTTGTATCTCTAGATTGTGGCAGATCAGTGCCTTCTATCCACATGGGCAATGGAGTTAAAATGATATATGTTTCCTCTTATTGAATTAACTCTAGTTGTTAGGCACTGAAAATTCTATGGCCGGCATAAAAATTCACTAAGTCTATGGCTTGCATAAATACTGTTGGAATGTTTCTCTATCAGGTTCTTCTTTAACTATCCAAAAGAAATCTTAAAACTATTGTGATCTATTAAGAGAATTTAATTCTGACTTGTAGACACCGATTGATCAAATCACACAAAATGGAATATATTTTGATAAATCAGGGAATATGCTTGATATGTTGATTTAAATAATTAAAAGACCTCAAGTTGGAGACAACCAAAATAAAGAGTATAAATTGATGCAACACAAAAATTGAACACCAAAGAGAAATTCACCATTTTAAAACATCAGTCTTCATTGTTTCTGCTTCAAGAAAATTCTGTACATTATTTCCATCCTAGTCCCTTCTTGGGAAAATCTCCCTCCTACAGTCTAACTACTGCTTTCTATCTCCCTTTTTCTATCTCCTACCTCTTTTTACAACTGATTTTTCAAATTATTTATACATTACATCTCAAGGGTCATGACCCTTTAATTTTCTGGTTATGGCCGTTTACAATCTTCACAGTTAAATAAAATATTTAATTAATTGCCTTGTCGGAAAAATCAAATATCTTTACATAGTTCGATGTTTGATTTTAATTTAATACTTTGGAAGCCTTTGATTTTTCACTTTCGTAGCTTTTAATTATTCCTGTCATTCAATAGTGGTCAACTTTTGACCAGGCCCACCTCTGACTGTCACGGCTTCCACTTCTTTTACCGCCACCACCGCGGTCTATCTAGCTACTCCTCGTGGTACTGCAGTAACTGCTAACCGTTATCCTTCATTGCCATCCCCACTCACCATGATGGTTATCTCCGTGTCTACTGTGCTACCACAATCACTGGTTTGACTACCAGCGGTACTGCGGTAGCCGCTCTGCAAACCGCTAGCCGTTGATCGCTTCACCGCCAATTGTTTTTGCTGACTGTCTACCGCATTACCATGGTCCTCTTTGGAGCCCCCCACGATATCACGGTGAATTTATTTTACACTTCCTCCATTGTGCCTTAACCATCAGCTCATCAGCTCATCACTTGTCATCTAACCATTGACTGTTACTACAGTCACCGTGGTCTCCGCTTGAACCCCCTGCGGTACAACTGTGAGCCTCCTGTCTGCCTGCTTGGCTGGTCAATGATCGCCTACCATGATATCGCGGTCTATGTTTAGACCACGTGTGGTGGTGCAGTAAATGTTTTATGCTTACCAGCTAACCGGTACCGCCATACCGCAAGCCCTTTTGTGGGAGGCTGCGGTAAAGCAGTGAATGAGATTTTAAATAAATGCTAGTCAATGGTATATGGTGCAAGGTATATATGAATGGCAAGAATGATTTTTTAATGGAAAATATAGCAAATGAATGGGAATGTGAATGGGAGTGAAGCGGTAAATGAAAAAATAAGAAAGTGATAGGTTCCAATGAGAATAAAACCTTAGGATTTTAGTGGATTTTTATGGAAATTTGTGAGAAAATCTTAGGGTTTTAGATGGAAATTTTTATTTCTAACAGTGGCTCCTGTTGGAGATGAGTGATTGTGCAATCACTACAAGAATCCAGGATATCTTTGGTAGAGAAAACCAAGCAAAGCCATGAAAAATGAAGGCAACGAAAAATGGAGGGAATGAAAAGTGAAGGACATGAAAATGGAGCAAATGGAGGGAATGAAAAGTGAAGGACATGAAAATGGAGCAAATGGAGGGAATGAAAAGGATCCTAAACTACTATACATGGAAAAAATATTTTTTCAACAAGGGAACCTCTGAGAATGTCCATGTACTGGAAAACTAAGATCCTCAAAAATTATTGTGCATGGAAGTGAATGATTAAAGAGGTTTGTTAGGAATTGTCCATGCACTCCCTAATCCTCTATACTTGCTATGGTTTCAAAATTTAAACCATAAAGGATGGCCCCAGGCCACCCAAAAGAGAAACTTGCATTTTCCTCTTTCATAGAGTTTGTTCTGATTAGAGCTCATCAGGTTTCTTTTGAAACTATCCATTTCACCTACCCTGCAACATACACTATCATTGAAGACTTTTAGGAAATCATAGTGTTCAATTTGATTCATATTCATCTCACCACTCTGCATTTCATCATTCTTATTATCATATGAAAGGAATTTATCATCCTCAGCATACAAAGTGTATCTATATTCAACAAAATGTTGCTCATTATCATATGTTGCTGAATGTGCCTGCAACTACACTAGGACCTGAAAATCTGAATACTCCTTATGGTAACCAATTTTTTTTGTCTCAACAACATCTTTAGAACAATCAAATCAGAGCTATTCTCCATATCTTTCTTATTCTCAGTTGGAACTGACACACACTTTTGATTCATAGAGTCATCCTCATACATACTTGAATCAACAAATGTTGGGCACTCATCATCAATTATATGTAAGCCAATATCTTCCTCTTGAAGGAAAAAACTATTTAAATCACATACCTCCTCTTGGATACAAATGGATTCATGATCAACTTCAAAGAAATCCTCATCACTGTGATAGATGCACATGGGATCACATGAATTGTTACTTTCACTATCAAAACAAATGTAGGCTGGAGCCAAAAATTTGGACTCATCTTTAAGTGCACACTTCTGGTATTCAAGAGTTAACAAATCTGAAACTTGCTCACTGCTGAGTGAACATGTTTCAACCAGATCTCCTGCTATTTCTCCAACTTCTTGATCTCCATATGAACTGCAACAATCATCCTGTTGTAGATCAACATACACCATTTCATCTTCACAATTTGAGTATTCAATGGATCCCTCATAACACACACTATCACAATATGTTATGCAAGAAATATCTTCTATATCTTTATCCTCCTCATGCAAGCTTTCTCCCATGAATTTTTCCTTATCATCAATTGTACCATCATGGTGTTTGTCTAAGAATGAGGGCTCCATTTGTTCATTTTTGCTTGCTTTGTCACCAATATATTCCTTATGGAGTGTATCTTTAGGAACATCTTCATCATTGTAGTCCTTATCCAATATGTATGATTGACCACCCATATCATCACCATCTTCCAAATCTAACAAATTGTCATTAGAAATACTAGTAGCACATGCTTCCTTTGTGTGTTGCATTGCTTGAGCATCCATGATATCACTACTAGATTTATTATTTCCAGTATCCATGTGTTTTGTCCCAAGCATGGAATCAAGAAATTTATTTACTACATCAAAGGCATGCTGTTTTGATGACTTTGACCAATAAACTGATTTAGACTTCCATGCTCTCAAAAATTGTGCAACAAATGTGGGTCTTGTTGGCCTAAAATGAGGAGGTAATTGCATACAGACATCTACCATCCTATTGTATAAAAAACTCATAGATTCTCCCTTATATCTCCTTATATCAAAAAAAACATCCACAAGATTTTTGCCTCTCTCTTCAATTTGAATATACTCATCAAAAGTACTCTTCTGTGAATAGAGTACATTACCTTTGTTTCTAGAGTTCCCCTCAGTTGCATCATAGGGAACTTGTGGTGTCCAAGATCTCTTGGCACTTATGACTTCATTCTCACTATATGATGGCCTGTTTTGTGATGTATTTTGAGCACCTTTGACTCCTAATTGCAGCAATTGTTGGTTCACTTGTAGCCTTTGTTGTTTCAATTCCTTCAATTCTCTTATTGACCGTTGTCTTCTCTCTTCTTCTGACATCTGAAAAAAATGTGACTGTTCCACAATATCCATGCATTATTTATCAAATCTAAAACAGAGTCACCACCTACTTTTCCAAAAGTAGGAAAATGAAAATGGATTGCTTTTGGTTTGCCCCAACGGAATCTCCAAAAATGTAAAACTTTGCTGACTCTATAAATGGAAAGGCTGAAAACTTCCTGTGTAATTCCCTAGCAGAGTCGCCAAATTGTTGGGTCTCAAAAATGCAGGTTTGAACCATGAGAGGTTGCCAGGCTCTCACAATGATTTTGGCCAACTAACAAGGCCAATGGATGCAATTGTACCTTCTTCTCTTCAGGCTCTACAAAACCTAGGTGGGTGCACCTTTCTGGATGTTGCAGATTTAAGATGTATTTCCTGGTGAATCAATCTATCCACAATGGCAAAGGGAAGTGGAAAGATAAGATTACTACAACTACTCCTACTCCTACTGCACAAATGAAAGGTTTTTTGAATAAATTGTTTGATATGGATTTGTATCTCTGGGTTGTGGTAGATCAGTGCCTTCTATCCACATGGGCAATGGAGTCAAACTGATATGTGTTTCCTCTTATTGGCTTAACTCTAGTTGTTAGGCACTCTAAAAATTCTATGGCTGGCATAAAAATTCACTAAGTGGCTTGCATAAACAGTGCTGGAATGTTTCTCTATCAGGTTCTTCTTTAACTATCCAAAAGAAATCTTAAAACTACTGTGATCTATTAAGAGAATTTAATTCTGACTTGCAGACACCAATTAATCAAATCACACAAAATGGAATATATTTTGATAAATTAGGGAATATGCTTGATATGCTGATTTAAATAATTAAAAGACCTCAAGTTGGAGACAACCAAAATAAAGAGTATAAATTGATGCAACACAACAACTGAACACCAAAAGAAATTCACCATTTTAAAACATTAGTCTTCATTGTTTCTGCTTCAAGAAAATTCTGTACATTATTTCCATCCTAGTCCCTTCTCGGGAAAATCTCCCTCCTGCAGTCTAACTACTGCTTTCTATCTCCTACCTCTTTTTACAACTGAGTTTTCAAATTATTTATACATTACATCTCAAGGGTCGTGACCCTTCAATTTTTTGGTTATGGCCGTTTACAATCTTCACAGTTAAATAAAATATTTAATTAATTGCCTTGTCGGAAAAATCAAATATCTTTACATAGTTCGGCGTTTGATTTTAATTTAATACTTTGGAAGCCTTTGATTTTTCAATTTCGTAGCTTTTAATTATTCCTGTCATTCAACAGTGGTCAACTTTTGATCGGGCCCACCTCTGACTGTCACGGCTTCCACTTCTTTTACCGCCACCACCGCGGTCTATCCGGCTACTCCTCGCGGTACTGCGGTAACTGCTAACCGTTATCCTTCATTGCCATCCCCGCTCATCATGACAGTTATCTCCGTGTCTACCGTGCTACCGCGGTCACTGGTTTGACTACCAGCGGTATCGCGATAGTCGCTCTACAAACCACTAGCCGCTCATCACTTCACTGCCAGCTATTTTTGTTGACTGTCTACTGCGTTACCATGGTCCTCTTTGGAGCCCCTCGCGGTATCATAGTGAATGTCTTTTACACTTCCTCCACCGTGCCTTAACCGTCATCTCGTCACCTCATCACTTGTCGTCTAACTTTTGACTGTTACCACAGTCACTGTGGTCTCCACTTGAACCCCCTGCGGTACCGCGGTGAGCCTCCTGTTTGCCTGCTTTGCCGGTCAATGACCGCCCACCGCGATACCACGGTCTATGTTTAGATCGCACACGGTGGTGCGGTAAACATTTTATGCTTACCAAGTAACCGGTACCACCATACCATAGGCCCTTTTGTGGGAGGCCGTGGTAAAGCGGTAAATGAGATTTTAAATAAATGCTAGTCAGTGGTATATGGTGCTAGGTATATATGAATGGCAAGAATGATTTTTTAATGGAAAATATAGCAAATGAATGAGAATTTGAATGGGAGTGAAGCTGTATATGAAAAAATAGGAAAGTGATAGGTTCCAATGAGAATAAAACCTTAAGATTTTAGTGGATTTTTATGGAAATTTTCAGTTCTAACAACACTTCTTCATTTTGTTGTAGTATAGATGCCCTTAGATTTCTCTTAAGTATGCAAGTATGGCCTATTGATAATGATTAGCAAAACATTTAAGATTCTTAAAGTTGCTTCCAAAAAGTATGAAGATTTCAAGAAGAGTAAAAATTATAGAGGTAAAGCCAATTTATAGAAAATATGATTTTCGAATGATAGGCTCAGATTAAAAGATAAATTGATGATTAAGATTAAAAGATGTGACATGCAATAAGATTAGGGTTAGATTAGTGTGAGTGAAAAAGCATAAATGGTGGGGATTAAATTAAATAATAATTTAATCTTTAGTGGAAACCAAAAGAATAAAGATCACATGTAAGATAAAGATTGAAATAGATAAAAGATGAGAATAAATTAATTAAATAATTAAAGTTATTTAATTAATAGAGGTTTGCACATAGAAGATAAGAATAAATCTAGATAATGAACTAATTAACACAAAAAGTCTGTTCATTAGATACAATCATATATCAAATCACCAGATAAGTGAATGATCAAATTAAATATAGACTTAAGTGATAAATGACTAATTAGATAACAAAGAGATTATCTAATCATCGAGGAATATGCCATGGATAAACCTTTTTATGAATTAAATAATGATTTAATTCAACGTTCAAGAATTTTGGGATTAAATTAAATAAATAAAGATTTATTTAATTAAATGGAGAAAAGGCTAAGGAATAATTAAATAATTTGAAATGATTATTTAATTATATTTGAAAGTGTGATAGTAATTAGTTAAATAATTTAAAATGATTATTTAATAGAAGATAGATTTTATTAGCGATGTAATTAAATAAATAATATTTATTTAATTAATCAAGAAAGAATGAAGGTAAGAATGAATGAATGAAATAATTTAAGTTATTTAATTAATAGAGGACATACAACTTTATAAAATAATTAAATAATTAATATTATTTAAGTATGAGAAATGAAGATGTAAGAATTATACAAAAGTTAAGAGTTGCAGGCCTAGGACAATATTTAGTGTCTACAGTTTTCCCCTCTTTGATACGATGTTGTTTATCACATTGTGTCGAAGAAAATCTGTCAAAACATGCCCCAATGATAGCAAGATAGGGTAGTGCCCCCTCAGAAGAAATTTACAATTTTTTGAAAAAAAATAAAAAATTTAAAAATTGTTCTGAAAAGTCAATTTGATGGCTAGAAAAGCGATGGCGAAGTCAGTTTTGATTTTCGTGAAGTTTAGAGTGTCTGTTGGTGTTCCAAACATGGCAAAAAGTGCCTCCAGTTATAACCCTAGAGCAAAAATCCTAAGTTTGATGGGGGTATAAATAGGAAATTGGAAAATTTGAATTCATTTTACACTTTGAACCTTGGAGATTTGGAGCTCTGACTGAAGATGGAGCGATTTCATTTATGTGAGCACATGGCTACAGAGTTCATACGTTCAGGAGACCAGAGGGTGCAGGAGATTCGGTAAGTTACTTCGAACCCACTTAGTCAAATTTTGTTTTCACACATTTTTGGATAGATTTTGATTTTAGTAGTCATTTGCGTCACACTGCAAAATCTGCAAGTTTTTGCACGTTGTACGCATGTGCATGTGAAACGATGCAATTGTAGTCAACTCACCTAGGGTAGGTTAGGATTTTTAACTTTGTGACACAATTTTGAATATGCGATGCATCCATGGATCGGTTAACCGCATCCGCCTATGCACGACGCAATTGTTTATGATTGTGCATAATCACAAAATGGCATGCTACAATTGCCCATAAGTGACACAATTGTTATAGTGATCTGTAATTGATTTAGGGGTTCGACACAATTGTTCTGTTGTGACACATATGTTAATGTGCTTCACAATTGTAGAATTTTTTTGGAAGTATGTCTTATGTTGTCATTGATGTCACCATGTTGGTCTGGTACCTTGTATCGGTGTGCAAATCATGCTTATCCTATCTGGTATTTGGTCTGCATATTCTATCCGGTAATCAGTATGATCAAAGGTTTTGGGAAAAGGCTTATAATGGTTGGAAGCATGTATGGATGTACTCTCAAATGTTCATATGTTTGGGTGATGCATTGGCAACGGTTTTCAAAATTGCATTTCAGTATTAAGTTAATCTTGGCTGACATAATGTTGCATGACATGGGTGAATTAATATTGATATGAAGCCGACAAGCTGTCATCTTGAAAATATGATTTGCATCAATTAGGCTGGCCTAATTAATGCATGTGGATATATCAGGTATATATGTGCAAGATGGTTAGAAGAGGAATCTATGTGTGAAGAAAAAAGGATGTGAATGTGAAGAGAAGAAGTATGTATGTATATGCGCATGAGAAAAGTGTGTGAATATATGGTTGAAGATTAGTCTGCTTTCATGCGAGTGAAAAATTTGAGCATCAAAGGAACTGAATCTACACTTGAGGTGTAGCTTCACCAGTTCAACTCTGGCGGTTAGCCAAATTTTGTTTACAATTTCTATAGGCAGTGAGCCTCCATGTTTGGATAGTAAGTCCTTGTAAGCAGTGAGCTTTTTGTATTTGGCAGTGAGCCTCACTGTAACCGGTATTGATATAACTTTATATATTGTGAGTTAATCCTCACCACGGTTTTTCCCTCATTGGGTTTTCCATGTAAAATTTGATGTTCTTGTGTTGTGGAATTTGATGTTTGATTATTTCTTTAATCTGTTCTGTGTTGCAACAAAGTTTTAAGTATTTGTTCAATGAGTTTGTGCAGATACTGATTCACTCCCCCTCTCTCAGTATCCGGTTTATTCAACAATTGTTATCAGAGCTATTGGTGCCTCTAGAAAATTCTAACATCTTGAGGAGATCTTGCAGATTGAACAAATGGATAAAGAAGAGGTTCAGATTGCTCTTGAAGATCTTGACAAGGCCGAAATTGAAAAATAGAGAATTGAAGGAAAATATTAATGAAGCAAATGAATGTGTTTGAAAATTAAAAGAGTAGTTAAAGAAATTCAATGAAAGATACAAAGAGGTGAGTGAGAAATTGAAGCAAGCAAATGATGAGAATATCGAATTGAAACTAAAGATAGATGAAAAGAATAAAGTTGAAGAATGCTTGAAAATAGTGATACAAAGAAATGTTGATGTTTTCTCTTGGCTTGAACAAGAAGCGATGAATCTAAAAGCAGAACTTGAGAAAGCAAAAATATGTGATGATGAATTTAATACAAGCTCCACCAAGCTTGATGAATTAATAGCTGGACAAAATTCTTCTAAAGACAAAAGTGGCTTAGGAAATGAAGCTGATGGAAAAATGTAGAACTCAAATCCAGTAATCAATCAGAAGATGCAAGATAAAGGAAAGCATAAAAGAAATTTTGGAAAGAGATCACCTATCAGATAAAAAAATGCACAAAGGTAATCATCATTCAATGGTTTTTTTTTTTTTCATGCAATAAATTTGGTCATAAGGCAACTAAGTTTAGGAGTAGGTTGAATCAGTTTTCTGGTCCCTTCTATGGAAAATGTTATACATGCAAGAAGATAGGACATAAAGCTATTGAAAGCAGATATTCAGCAAGGATGATTAGTCAGGTGACAATGAATAGGTTCAATGGAAAAATGATGAATCAATCATTTGATGGCTATTGTTATAACTGCAACAAATTTGGACATAAAGCAAATCAATGCAGAACATCGAATAATGGAAATTAGACAAGTCAAAGAAGCATTGTCTATTATTATTGCAAGAAACTAGGACATATTTCAAAAGTGTGTAGAAGTAAAAAATGAAAGTAGTCTGCTTCGATGGAAGATGATAAACCAGTGGAAAAGATTGATAAGGAAGAGGTTAGGCAGGAAATGGGTAAGATATGGAAAAAGAAAGAAGAATCAGAGACTACTGTTGCAACAGTACCCTCATCTGGTGCAGATGAATCCTTCAGGAACTAGACCTTGCATGGTCTTAGGGGGAGTTTTATTAGAGAATAAATTAAACCCCCAGAAGTACAACGTGACAGGCATTGGAATGTGGATATGTTGTAATGAATGACAAGACATAGGTGATGCAAAAGGAATAAGAAGAAAAGGAGCAAGCATGTTCTTTTGCAGAGTGGATTAGGGTTTCTTAGTGTAGAGTGGAAGAAAAGTTTTGTCAGATTTTTGCAATTAATGTGAGTTACAATAAAATGAGGGAGTATAAAGGAAATTTCACAAATCATTTTGATCATCAAATGCATGTGAAGGATTTATAGAGTGACTTGAACTCTCTTGAAACATTTCTGAACCTCTTCAAGAGAATATTGTGGACATTCGATAGTAGGTGAAAAAAGTTTCCCTATCTCATAGTTGCAGAGGAAGGTAATAGAAGAATTTTATTGCTGAATTTAAAGAGCTATAATGGAAATTTATAATAGAGGATTGAGTGGGAATATCCCTCTAAAGCTAAAAGGTGTCGAGCTAGATGAATTTGATCATCACAAAATAAAGAAGGTGGAATTAGGGTTGGAACCGAGTGATTTATGAAACTTACAAACCCTAGGTTTGGATTTATGGGGAGAATTCCATTGGTTTGCTGATAAATAATTTATCTTCCTTCTGAGAACATTCAAGGATGGCAGCATTGTATTGGATAAATCCTATCCCATTTCGAAGGAAGCAATCAAAGTGATTACTAGACTGTGCAGCGTTGGAGAACTTCCTGGACGAAAGACTATAAAATAGACGTAGAGGAAATGATGGGATTTGACAAAGATCCCCAAGCACTGTGGATCGATAGTATTATCGATTCCTCAGTTAGGTATGTTGCATATGAAATTTCTTATAAAATTTATTTTAGAAATCGATAAATCTCTACTTCAACTATTGCTGTGTATTCGGCACATAAAATAGTGAAAGAAAATAAATAATTTGATCTATGTAAGCTAATTCTTGAAAATATCACCGAGAAAATATGAATGCCACTAGGAGAAGGATACCCATTCCATTTTGGGTCCTTGCTTACATGTCTGGTACTTTATTCTCTAAAATTTCTATCGGGAAAGAAAAATGTTGAGTGGGAATCCAAAATTCCCCTTACAAGACAGATATGCAGACACTTGGAAAGTTTAGAGGATAAAGCAAGTGTGTGTAAAATTTTTTTCTTATCTTTGCAGAATGTAATGAGCTCCGGTGAAACTATGTTGAGTCAATTTGAGGAAGGTTCTTCCCCTGGAATAAAATAATTGGAATTAGTCACTAGTGATTCCCCTCCGGAATTGAAGAAAAGAAAAGTTGTCTCCAAAAATATCATTGTTATTCCTGAAGAGAAGGAAGGAGAAGAAGAATCTTTGGCTAGATCCAAACCTTCTGATCCAGAGGGCATCCGATCTATGTTGATAAAAGGGAAAATGAAGAAAATTGGTGATGCATGGAGTACAACCTCTCCTATTGAAAAACTTAAAATTGATGATGATTTAGTTGAGTATCTACTTTAGAAAGGTATTGATGTATCTATCATTTATGATTCCTTACTTGAAAATTTAGTTGAAATAGTTGAAGAGAGAATGTTGCTTGAAGGTCCAGAAGGATGCAAGTTGGAAGCTCTGGTTGAAAAGAGATGTTCTAAAGCAAAGCAGAGGTTATCTAAACTTATCATGGAGATGAAGAAGTTCATAAAAGAAATGTCAGACATATACAAATATTATCTCTGGTGGCCTGCTGCATTAGATAATTTCAGAAGTAGAATTGAAGCAATTGAATCTGAAGTGAATAGCATTGGAAAGAAGTTTGATATTTTTGAAGACAAAGAAGGAAAGAAAACGCTAAGAGTTGGTGAAATTCAAGATGAAATGATCATTGTGTAGAGAAAAAGGGATGATGTACTAAAGACCTTCTAGGTTCTTAAGGATATTGTTGAGGTCTGGTTAGACCATCTTTCTGAAATACTCTCTGATGCAGAAGACTGTGAAAAACAATGTTCATCCACATATTGGTCATCCTCTTTCACATTGTTGGTTGTATTGGAAAGTGTGTGTCCAAGAATGGATTCCACAATACTTGAATGGAAGAAATTACACCCTATTATCAAAGAAAGGTACAAAAAGGTATGTCAGGTGAAAACTGTCTTTCTGGTTTGAGAAATTGGATGTTTGAAAGTTTTGAAGTTTTGAAATTTTGAATGAAATTTTTTAAATATTGGATGTCACCATGTTTTCATCTTGTTGGTGCCCTTTTCTGTTGATGTCAAAGGGGGAGAGCTTTTGGAAGAGAATTTTTATTTTGGAGAGATTAACAGAGAATTTTGAATTGGACTTTTTGCACATGTTCCATCAATGCCAAAGGGGGAGATTTTTGGAAGTATGTCTTATGTTGTCATTGATTTCACCATGTTGGTCTGATACCTTGTACCAGTGTGTAGATCATGCTTATCCTATTCGGTATTTGGTCCAAATATTCTCTCTGGTAATCAGTATCATAAAAGGTTTTGGGAAAAGGCTTATAATGGTTGGAAACATGTATGGATATACTCTCAAATGCTCATATGTTTGGGTGATGCGTTGGCATCGATTTTCAAAATTGTATTTTGGTATTAAGTTAATCCCAGTCGACATGATGTTGCATGACATGGGTGGATTACTCTTGATATGAAGCTGAAAAGCAATCATCTTAAAAATATGATTTTCATCAATTAGGCCAACCTAATTAATGGATGCGGATATATCAAGTATAAATGTGCAAGATGGTTAGAAGAGGAATGTATGTGTGAAGAAAAAAGGATGTGAATGTGAAGAGAAGAAGTATGGATGTATATACATATCAGAAAAGGGTGCGAATAGATGGTTGAATATTAGTCTGCTTTCATGTGAGAGAAAACTCTGAGCATCAAAGGAACTGAATTTTCACTTGAGGTGTAACTTCATTAGTTCAACTCTGGAGATTAGCCAAATTTTGTTTACAATTTTTGTAGGCAGTGAGCCTCCCTGTTTGGATAGTAATTTCTTGTAAGTAGTGAGCTTTTTGTATCTAGCAGTGAGCCTCATTATAATCAGTATTGATATAAATTTATATATTGTGAGTTAATCCTCACCATGGTTTTTCCCTCTTTGGCTTTTCCACGTAAAATCTAGTATTCTTGTGTTGTGGAATTTGATGTTTTATTATTGCTTTAATCTGTTATGTGATGAAAAAAAGTTTTAAGTATTTGTTCAATGAGTTTGTGTGGATACTGATTCACCCCCCTCTTAGTATATGGTTTATTCAACACAAGAATGATGCATTTGAAATTAAGCGAAACAATTGACTGGTAAAAATTTCAACCCAGGTTTGATTTAACCTGCTTTTATGAAATATGTAGAAGTTATTGAGATAGTGGTTGTGACGTTGATGAAAGGTTCATTTAGATCTGATTTATACCAGATAGTCCCGACCACCTAAGACTTATATATTGAGGATTCAGATGTCTAGTAGTGAGAGGCGTAGGTTATGGAGACTTGGCTTGTACCATGTGGTTTCCATGCTCATCATTACAAAAAATAGAGGTATGCTGATTGCATTGGCTGAACGGTGGAATTCAGAGACATCTTTTCATCTTCCTAGAAGAGAGGCTACTATTACTTTAGAGGATTTCTATAGGATTTTGTGGCTACCTATCCAGGGGAGAGAGTGAGATATGATCCTGGAGAAGGATATCAGACATTGACAGACTTTTATGTGTATGATGATATAGCTCAACTTGGTATTGAAATATATGAGATCAGATGGGAGACACTGGTTGCTCATTATGAGATATTTGACTACATTGTGTGCACTATCATAGCTGGGATAGTGCTCCCAGATCAGTGTGGGAATGGTTTTCCAGTTGGATGGGGGTAGATGTTTGTGGGTATGTTAGCTAGAGAGATAGTATATGCACGGGGTCCCTGTTTATTAGCTATGGTATATTTTCAGCTACATGATATTGTATATAGACGAGGATAGTCTATGAGTTGCAGGGTGACACTTTTGATGGTCTAGGCTTGGGAGCACATTGCAGTGTTCTAGCCACCGATTGATTAGCAGATGTAGAATACCATGCCATATGAATATATGTATGTAGGGGCGATACAAACACATGTGGGTTACATTAGCTATTGGAGACATGGTCTGGATACACTAGTCATTTTTATTTGGAGGCCATACATGGATAGTCATTGGTAGCTAGATGAGCATGAGAATCTTGCATGGTGTCAACAAGAGAGATACTTTATTGGGAGGACTATACAGTCCATTCACATTATTGAGATGTATCTACCTGATCAGGTGCTCAGACAATTTGAAGAGCAGCAAGGAGAGCCTCGTGAGTTGGAAGTATTTGCACAGTCATCTAGAGAGGTTGCACCCTGGGGTCCGATGATTTTAGTGGCTATAAAAGAGTAGGTTATTGATAAATTGTAGGCACATAAGTGGGTTTGGAGGGGAGGAGAAGTAGATGTTGGGACCACTCTTGAGTATGACGCCTAGTGGAGGATACACAAGCCTACTTCTTTGACATATCCTGACCATCCTACCCTTGTAGTGAGACAAGGATTAGGTCCTCGAGGTAGGAGAGGTGGGGACAAAGGTAGAGGGGATGGTGGCCAAGGGGATGGTGGAGGTCAAGGTGATGATGGTAGAGACGGTGGAGATGGTGGTGATGTTGGCCTAGGTGGGAGAGGAGGTGATGAGCGAAGAGTTCGTCGAAGACTATAGAGGAGGAGGAGATCAATTTCTCCTATCCAAGAGGAGGGAGAGGAGGTGGAGAGATAGGAGGCAGTACGACAAGAGGAGGGACATGAGGAGGAGATGCCCAATGTGGAGGTGGAGGAGGGCAAGAGGGAGGAATTGGAGGTATTAGCTATTGCGTCTACCATGGAGTTAGATGTTGGGGACATGAGGAGCAACTAGAGGAGGAGGATATGGGTGAGGAGGAGCACATCCTCCATGAGAGGATCATAGCTAGGGAGGATGGATATGAGGATGTGCCCATTAGGGGCGGTTCTAGGGATAGAGATGAGAGGCTGGTTAGATTATAGGCCAGAGTAAAGGCACTGGAGGCAGAGGTATAGTCCCTACGAGCAGAGAGGGATGGTATGCAGGTGGATAGAGACACATTATAGATGGAGAGGGATAGTGTAGTGATCTGAGCACAATAGGTGGATTAGAGGGTTATTTATTTTATAGTCGGATGCACAGGTACAACTGCTGACACAACACAAGAACTCCTCAGAGTAGGGAGGAGAGAGTAGTATTAAAGGGATTTATATGAGTTAGTAGTCTCACCCGAGCGAAGAGCATCACATGCATCAGAGGCACTAAGTAGTAGTTGGTCTCACAACATGCGATCACACAACATATCTAGCAAAGGTGAGAGTAGCAGTCAAAGCACTAGATAGCATGGCAACAGTGGATAGATTCACTTGGACTTATGTATTTTGACATGTATATTGTGAATCCGTTGAGCCTGCAAGCTCTTATTTATGGGAGATACATTATGACATTGTACTATGACACACTTTTTGAGATATATATATCATTTTTTGGTGGTGACTTATATGATATACAATGCTTTATATGCAGTTTTCTATGTATGCATGTGCTATGGATTTCGGTAGTTACTTTATGATATGTATGTGGCCTATGATGTGTTAATTCTTTATGATGATGTATGCATTTAATTTTATGGTATTATGGATGTCATGTATGGATACTATGTTTATCATGATGAAATGTAATGTGATTTTAATATGTACAATACCATGTGAATGTATTTGTTATGATAATATGCTATACAATTTATGATGGTGAATGCATGTTATGCCATGGATTCCTAGATGCGATAAATGTGTATATTTTTTGTCTTTTTCAAATGCAACATATATGGATGATTTAATATGTACATATGTATGGAGATTTCTAAATGATGTTTGTAACATGAATGCATATGCATGGTACTTTATATTTTTGTGTGTCATAGGACTCCGTCATAATGTAGGAAAGAAGATATGTTAGCATGGAAAATATGGATATTAGTATTAGAAATCATCAATATTTCACCAAATCATAAAAGGCCTTGCATTAATCATCATTGAGTGTTAAATAATACAAATAGATGATAAACACCATGATATGAGATAGACCAAGGTGTACAAAGTCATCCACTGGCTAAAAACATACAGTCGCAGATAAGGAGTGTCCTAAGTCATACTAAGGGAAAAAGTGCCCCAGTCTTTTTGTGAAGACAAACCACAAACAACAATCAAATAAAAGATGAGTTATGAGACATCATCACTCCTTTAAATCCTTTGTGGGACATCCATGAGGAAGCTAGTAACCTGACTCAAATACAAAGCCAAAAGAAAAACAACAGTCAAACAAAAAGAGTCTTGATACATCCTATCTTCTCTAAATCCTTCATGGGACATCCTCAAGAAAGCTAGTAAGCGGACTCAAAGACAAAGCCAAATGAAAATATAAGACAAAACAAGCCATAAAGTCAACAACTAGTAAGAATATTTGCCAAAATTTGATCTTTTTTGTTTGTTTGATTGTTTAGGAGATTGATAAGATGCTTGTTTGATAAAGCCCAATTTCAGGAAAGACGCATAACGTATAAGATGTCAAGTTTGGTTTTGATCATGTGACCACCTGTATAAGGCAATGATAAAGCCTGTTTTTAGAAAGACACGTATCATATAAGACGTCGAGCCTGGTTTCAATTATGTGACCACCTATATAAGGCAATGATAATGCCTATTGTTAGGAAGGAGACATCCTGTTTAAGACATAGGTTGATCGTTTGAGTGTTTCGGCAATTTTTTTGGTTTGGCTTGATGACCTTGGTGACTTGTGTGTCTTGTTGATGCATGGCTTGTCTTGATGTTTTGACCATTGTTTGTATTTGATTGAAAATGTTTGACCTATTTTTGAATGACATGATGTACCCTAAAGGATTGACCTAGTGTGGCCTCAGGGGCTCATCGATTGATGGCCTTGCCTACATTATACACATAGAGACCTCATAGTTGGACTAGAATTTGACTGATAGAACTGACTGAAAAATATTTTCTTAATTTTGATGATGTTTGACGCGTGTGATAGTGAATGTGATGAACCCTAATGGACTAACTTAGTGTGGTCTCAGGGGCTCATCGATTGATGGCCTTGCCTACATTATACATGAAGAGACCTCATAGTTTGACACGACCAATGAATTTGTCTTATAGACTAAGGATTGAGTCATGATTTTATACAAACAAACCTAAAAGATTGACCTAATGCCTCAGAGGTGCATCAAGAGATGACCTTGCCTACTTCCAGTCACAGAGGCAACTTAGTTCGATAATGACTATGACTGAACTGACTAACTCCGACTCTATTTTTGGGGTTTTTGAAAGATATCTAAATGTTTTTGGTTATTGACATGTTTTGATTTTTTTTGTCTTTTTGGAAGTTTTATGATGTTTTATGATTTTTTCAAGACATTTTATGATTTTTTAGGAATTTTTTAGGATATTTTATGATATCTTTTTGATTTTTTTCAAGAAATTTGACAACCTTAGAACAATAAGTGCAAGATCCAATTAATGCAGGTTGAGTATTTTCCCCCAGTTAGGTATAAGACCAATAGGATGGAATGGGGATGTGGAGTGTACTTGATGTCAATCATTCCAAGTTATGGAAAGGACGACCATTTATTATGAGTGTAATGATAGAAAAAATCAAATTGGAATGATGGCAGACAAAGGAGCAAAGTCGTCTACACATGGCATTTGTTTGCCAGGTTTTCACCATGGTATTTATCCAAAGCACCAGCGAAGTGGTTTTCACTATTGGACAAATTATTTTTTACTATTTTGTTGATTTTTTTTAATTTTTCAGGTGTTACAAAGACACCTATTTGTCAGGTTTTCATCCGGGTAACGATTTTTTTGTTTTTCTATTTTTTTTGTATATTTCATGATTAAGAGAAGGTTCTCAGAAGCTATGTATAGAACCTCTTCAAATGAAGGTTATTGATTGGAACTGATAGTGGTTCTCCTTCAGGGGTAGAGAGTTGATATGCTCCTAATCCAAAGGCTTCTATATTAATGTAAGGCCCTAACCAGTTTGGTTCAAACTTGCCTATTTTTTCTCTTTCTATTTGATTCTTTGGATTTTCCATTAAGACCAGGTCACCAATGTCAAAATGTTGACTCAAGACTTTCCTCTTATAGCTACAATGAAGAAGGTTTTGATATTCTTGGAGATGATCTAGTGCCTTTTGTCTTCATTTGTACAGGAACTCTAGCTCATGCAGTCTTGAAACATGATACTCTTCATCACCAGTATTCCCTTTCAAAGATACCCTTAGGGAAGGAATTTTAACCTCAATAGGCAAGATGGATTCATAACCAAATACCAAGGAGGACATAGGGGCATTGATGGGAATGCGGATGCTTGTGCGATAGGCCCATAGTACAAGGTTAAGCTGTAAATGCTAGTCATGACCAACATCATTGACAATTTTTTAAAGGATTCTGATGATTATTTTATTAGATGCCTCAACTTGGCCATTACCCCATGGGTAATATGGTGTAGAAAAGTGATGTTGGATATGGAATTTCTTGCATAGGTGGCAGAATTGGTTTTTAAATGGGTAGACATTATCCATGACTATGGACTAAGGAACACCATATCAAAAAATGATGTAGTTAAGGATAAGCTTAGAAATTTGTGTGTCGGTAATGTAGGTCATAGGAATGGCTTCAATCCACTTGGTAAAGTATTCAGTTGTGGTAATGATGAACTTATGGTTGTTGGAGGATGTAGGATGTATTTTACCTATGAGGTCAAGTCCCCATTGGGAAAAGGGCCATGGTGAAGTTATTGGATAAAAATCTCCTGCTGGTGCATGTATCAAGTCTACATGAATCTGACATTGTCAACATTTCCTGACAAAGACATATGAGACATTTTCCATCATAGGCCAATAATATCCTAGTCTCATAATATTTTTAGCTAAGGTGGGACCGCTAGAATGGGGTCCACATATAACCTCATGTACAACACGTAAGGTTGCTTGTGCTTCTTCAACATCAAGACTTCTCAACAAGGTATTGTCTAGGGCATGTCTATAAAAGGTATCTCCGGTGATGGTATACTTGGAAGACTTATGGATAAATGTCCTACATTGGTTGTTTGAGAGGTCTAGGGGTAGGATTTGGATATGAAGGTAGTCATATATGTCTTTGTACCACAGGGAAGTGGGACCAACAAGTTCACACACCATCACAAAATTTGGGACATCAAAGGTTGGGACCAAAATTTGTTCTACCAAAAACTTGAATTTAGGCATGTTTCTAGGTATATCCAAGAGTGAACCAACAATTTCCATAGCATCTGCTACCTTGTTCTGAATGTGGGGTATTTGATGAAAGATGATGCTGTCAAAATATTTCTTAAAACTATTTGTCATATGCTTGTATGGGGAAAGCTTCTCATCTTTAGTTTCATAGTCATCATTAACTTGTTAGACTACGAGTTGAGAGTCTCCATAAACTTGTAAATTTTTAATCTTTCATTTGATTTCCATTCATAATCCTATTACAAGAGCCTCATATTCTACTATGTTATTGGTGCATGGAACAACAATTCTAAATGACTCAGGAATAGTGTCGCCTTGTGGTGTGACAAATAGTATGCCCGCTCTTGAACCATGATTTGTGTGGGACCCATCAAAGTATAACTTCCATGTCATTCTTGTGTTAATGGTGAAGATGAAATCATCAGGTAAATTTGCAACTAGAGGATGATCTACCTTAATTGGTACGTTAGCTAGCTAGTCAGCAATAACTTGTCCTTTTATAGCTTTTCTTTCCACATACTGGATGTCATATTCATTGAGTATCATTACCCATTTAGCCAGTCAACCTGTTAATGTTTCTTTACTCAGGATATACTTCAAAGGATCTATCTTTGTGACCAAAATTGTTTGGTGGTTTAACATGTAGTCCCTAATTTTTTGAGTAGAAAAAACTACTGCAAGACAAGCACGTTCTATGTGACTGTAATTTAGCTCATATCCCACCAAAGTACGATTGATATAATACACTGCCCTTTCATGGCCCTCATTATCATTCTGTGCAAGTAAGGCTCCTAGCACTGATGTGGTTGCTGAAATGTAGAGTATTAGATGTCATGCATCTGTAGGTGGCATTAGCACTGGTGGTGTAAGTAGGTAATCCTTGATCTTTTGAAAATATTCTTGGCATTTTTATGTCCATACAAATGGTACCCCTTTTCTAAGTAGATGTTGGAAGGGATGTATCTTATCTACTAACTGCAATATGAATCATCTAATGGACTACAGTATCCCTTGTAGTGTCCTTAGTTGAATTATATTGGCTGGTCGAGGCATGCACATTATAGCTTTCACTTTTGTTGGGTCCACTTCAATGCCTCGTCTAGAAATAATGTATCCTATAATTTTTCCCAACTGCACACCAAATACACATTTTTTGGATTTAGCCTCACTTTGTATTCTTCTAGTATTTGAAATATCGTATCTACGACTTTAAAGTGATCAACCCTTGTCAATGATTTAGCTATTAGATCATCCACACAGTCTTCCATGAGAGTGCATACAAGATCATGGAATATGGTTGTCATGGAACGTTGGTATGTAGCTCCAATATTTTTGAGTCCAAAAGGTATGACGTTCCAACAATAAATTCCCCATGGACAAGTAAAAGTTATCTTGTGTTGGTCTTCAAGTATGATTTTGATTTGATTGTATCTCGAGAAACCATCCATAAGGGACAACATTTCATATCCAATGTTAGGTCCACAATCATGTCAATGTTTGGAAGAGGAAAGTCATCCTTAGGACATCCTTTGTTTATATCTCTAAAGTTTGTACAGATGTGGATGCCCCCTATTTGTTTCATTACTGGAACAAGATTGGAAATCCATTATGCATAGTCAATTGATCTGATAAAGCTGACATCCAATAGTTTCTTTAGTTCAACTTTGACTAATAAAGCAATTTGTGGGTGCATTTTTCTTAACTTCTCCTTTGCGGGCTTAACACTTGGTTTTAATGGAAAATGATGTAATACTAGGTCAGTATCTACTCCAAGCATGTCGACATATGACCATGAAAAATTGATTTGTCTTTTTGTGAAGAAGTTATGAAATTCAAGTTGCTCTGTTTTTGTCAAAGATGCCACAAAATAGATTACCCGAGGATTATCTTCAGTGCCTATGTTTATCTCCATAGATTCCTCAACTAACATTGGTGAATTTTCCTGCGAAATGGGGATAATTTTCAACTCTCCATCCTTGGGTGCCTCAGAGAGTTTTTCACCCTTGGATGCATCCTTTATTTTTACTTTTTCATTGTCCAAAGGAGCCTTTCGGTTTTCACCTAGGGACTTGTCACTTTTATTCTTTTCATTGTTTCTATTTTTGTGACTGGAGGGATGAAAAATCTCCCCAAAATAGGCCATGTTATCCAAGTCTATGGTAAATCTAGCCTTATGGTCACCACTAGGTATTCCTTCTCGTAGTTCCATTAACTCAGCTATTACTTCGTCATTCTCAAATTTATCTAAACTGGAGGTGTCTTGTTGATCCCAATCGATAAGCTAGGGATATATGAGGGGCATGTAATCATTGGAATTATCAAAGGTAGAGGCTTATAGGGTAAGGATAGACCTATTGAAATGGTCAAAAAAGTTTCTTATCAACTCCTCCTTATTCTTTTTCTTAGGGACAAGTAGATTATGGGGTGGACCCACTATAAAGGTTTGTTCATCAGAAGCGGGTTGGTCAGGTTCACATGAGAGGATCGAGGGATTACCAATAGTAATGTTTGAGCCATTCTTCTTTTGTCAAGGATGTTTGAGGACATGAATCAGGTGGATTTGGTGAGGGATTAAGCATTTTGTCAAGTTCCCCAAATAGTTTATCTAGGTCCATGAAGGTAGTGGAGGAGAGGGAATCCCACTCATATTCATTTGAGTCAAGGGAATTGTAGTGAAATGGGTCTGATGGTTCTTTGGATGTCTCGATATGTTTAGAAGCACTTAATTCCTCTTGTGATGGTGTCAAGGTACTAGGAATGCTAATCTTAATTGGTTGAAATCCTAGCCATAAGCCTTTTGGTCACTGAGAGACAATAATGGGTTCAGTCCTCGCATTCTGATGTAGTCCTAACCCACTATGTTCATCATATCATTTGCTTTGCATTATCATGAAACCTTTTCCATATTGATCTATAGGTATTTGAATGGAAATAGGAGGGTCTTCATTGTCTTCTTTGTATAGCCAAAAGGTCACATCTTCTTGATCCATAACTTCTCTACTTAACTCTCCCCATTTTGTGAATGTCATTATGGGAGGCATGTAATGTGACAATGGATTGTATCCTATATGTTGTTGGTAAACCATATGACTTAGGAGGAACCAACTAGCTGATACAATAAGATTCTTTCATATGATATTATCCACAATCCTTATCTTGGATCTTGACCTTAGGAGTGGAAGGTGGTGTTTGGGAAGTGGATGATTTGGAAAAGGTGGATGGATCGACATACTGAGATGAGTTGGATGATGAATCCTCCTAATTAACAGGAACCTTTTGTTGTGGTATTCTATGTAAGCTAGTGCAATATTGGGAATGATCAGGATCACCATCTATCGTGATCTCAATGCCATTGTATGTGAATTTAAGACATTGATGGTAAGTGGAAGGTACGGCCTTCATAGAATGTATCCATGGTCTATCCAATAAAATATTATATAGAAGGATGAGATCCAAGACTTGGAAGTTAGTATCCATAACCACAGGGCCAATTCTGATGGGGAGTGTCATAACTCCTTTAGATGATCTTTCTTCATCGTCAGATTCCTTAATGACAATTCTCTTAGTAGTTTCCACACATGCCTCTGATAAACCTAATGCCTTAACCATTTTCAAGGTGCACAAATTCAACCCTGCTCTTTCATCTACCAAGACTTGTCTAAATTTCATTTTATGAACAAGAAATTCGAGGTGTAATGGGTCATTATGGTTTGTCTTCTCGGTTGAGTAATATTTTTTAGAGAAGGTAGCATGATGAGAGTTGGTTAGGTATCCTACCATCTCTTAAAAATGATTGAAATCTAAGTTGGTGGGTACGGTCATGATTTGCAAAGCTTTGTCTAAGACATCTTGATGGTTAGGTGATATAGTCAATAGTTCCAAGATAGAGATTTGTGCTGGGGTCTTCCCCAATTGGTCAAGTAAATTGTATTGAGACTTGGAGGACTATGGTTGTTGCTGCGATGAAGGATCTTGGATGGATATCTTAGTTCAACGAGTGTTGACAACACATTCATGAATTTTATTTATGGTAATGGTGTTGATCTGTCCATTAGTAGCTCAAATGTGATTTATGATTGGGCCTTGGTTATAGTCATACTTGGCATTAGCATAGTTGGCCAAATTATTGGTCTTATTTCTCGAACTGGAGGCTTTTCCTTTTCCATGGTCATGTAATGGATCATTAAAAACCTTTTGTTCATTGTTTGTGGTCTGTTTCTGTCTATTAAATTCAATAGTTATGTTTTTAATGAGATCCTGTATAATGTTCTTCAACTATTGACATTGTGGTAGATTGTGTTCCTTAGTTTGGTGGAAATCATAAAAAGTGTTGTCATCCCACCAAGAGGGTTTAAATTGTCCAGGATCATTTTGTCTTGGCTCAGGAAGTTATATGATTTTGTGTTTTATCAACTCTTTGAAGACTGATTCAATTGGTTCCCCTAGGGGAGTGAATTCACATTTTGGAAACCTCCTTTGCGGCCGTGGTTGTTGTGTATTTTGGATAAAATTGACAGTTTGATCGGCGTTGTTGGGTGTTTCATGAGAGGGATTGTGTCCTCTAAATGTAATGAATGGTCCTACGTGTAGGGTCTTAGCATCGACAATGCCATCATTAGTATTCTTGTTTTAGGACCAAACTTTGTTCCTATCATTAGGGGCGTTTTGGTGTTGAACATTTGGATTCATGTTTGACATCTTAATGCCACCTTTGTCAATGAGATCCTTCTCAAGGATGATTCCATTTTGTACTAGTTCCACAAAATAAGTGCAACAATGTACTCTTAGGTCACTTTTCAATTTTGGATTAAGGTTTTCTAGGAATATAGTGACCTTTTTCTTTTCAGGTATTTCAACAGGGCATCAACTAGCTAGAATCCATCTCTGGAAGAAGGTGATAAATTTTTCTCCTCCATATTGTGTGGTGTGACATAAGGATGCTATTGTGATTTTGTTCTCAATGTTAAAGGAAAAAATTTCAATAAAATTTTCAGCCAATTCACCCCATGACGTTATGCAATATGGAAGTTTAGAAAACCATTCCAGGGCTATTCCAACGAGGGGTCATAGAAAGTGTCTCATAAGATATGTAGGGTCATATGCAACGTCCATGCATGTTGTGGAAAATTCCCTTATATGTTCAAGAGGATTATGCTTCCCATTATACTTAGGCAAGTTTGGTATAACATATCCGTGTGGGAAGGGTGTCATGTATAAAGCTTTGTTGAAGGGAAATGGACATAAGTCTTGTGCTGAAAAGGTTTATTTTCTAGGCATTGCCATGTTGTCCATTTTTTGTTGAAGGGCTTGTATTTGTGTTTGTAGAACATCCACTTGTGTCAATGACATGTTGGTTGTGCTGTTGGGGTATATGTAAGTATTTTGAAACCTAATGTTTTGTGATGGATTTTGGTTTAATGTAGGAATGACAGGTGGATTTTGATTTGGAATGTAAGAGATCAAGTTTTGATTTGATGTTGGTTGAATTGGAATTTGAACATTTTGTGAAGGAATGGAACTAGTGGTGTTGATTTTTGGTATAGCATATGTCATGTCTATGCTAACTCTAGGACTTTTGCTTCTAGTATTAGTGCCAAATGGATTTGACAATGATGCTCCTATAGTAATATTAAGGCCTTGTTTCATGCTTGATGTACCAAATGGTGTTGTATGTACTATTGTGGTAGTTTGGGTAGGTACTCCGGATGGTATGGTTG
The DNA here is from genome assembly GCA_007115665.2 of Sequoiadendron giganteum. NCBI lineage: Eukaryota > Viridiplantae > Streptophyta > Pinopsida > Cupressales > Cupressaceae > Sequoiadendron > Sequoiadendron giganteum. The sequence continues at coordinate 487,606,229 of CM021105.1, read as the reverse complement.
TAGTTATTTGAGGAATAGAGGCACTAGACGTCATGGGTTTTGTCCCTTGGGTAGATGAATTTCACAATGTGTGAATGCCAAATCCAGAAGATAATGTGGCACCTTCTACTAAAAATTTTGCTAGATATCATTGAGGATCATTTGCCAAACATTCATCTACAAAAGAGGAAAATTATGGATCTTGGAAAACAACGTCTATTTCTTCAACTAAAACCTATCCTTGTGGGTCTCTAGTGATAAATTTTTCCAGTAAGGCTCTGTGAGGTTTGGATGTATCTAATGGTGGGTTTGAAAATAGATTGATATAGTCTTGAGGATCAACCATTTCTCTATGTTTCTTTTTGGACCTTGTTTTGACCATGTAAGATATGCTCAAAACGAGGATGATGCAAAAATTTGTCTATGAATGATATGAGTTTTGTTTATGTTTTTTGGATTTTTTCTTGGATATAAGGAATGATTGCTAATGCAACTATATTTTTGGTATTTATTTTTTTGGCAAATAAGGGGTGCTAAATGTTGATTAATGTCTAAAATGACTGTGTTCTAAACTGACTATGGCTAAGTATGGTAAAGTGTAAGAAAGATTTCAACTTTGGGAAATTTTGAAAAGAGGTTATCAACCATGCAAAGTTTAGTCAAGGCTCCAATTTAGTTTCTTAAAGGACCTTTTGTAAGAGACAAAGCGAGTTCCCAATCTGGATGGAAAAGACTCACCAAAAAGAAAAAAAGATAATTGGTAGGATAAATGACTTGGTTCTATGACAATTTTCGTTGAAGGAAAGGTTTATCCAAAACATGGGAAGTTGGCCTATTTTAAAATTTGCAAAGGTGACTGTCCTAAAAGTTTGATTATTCTGACGATAATGATGACTCCTAAAATGTAACTAGGGTTTGCAACTGATATGACTATTTCTATGACTAAATGACACTAAAAGATGCAATGATGGAAAGTGTGAGCAAATATTTCTGGTTTTTTGTTCAGGGGTCACTCTGAAAGGATAATCAAAGATTGGTTTCGACTATTTGACCTCAGGCTATGACAATAATTTTTTTTTTTTATTGTTAGGAAATTGTGGTTTATATTTATCAGATGCTTCGTTTGATAGATGGTTGTGGGTTTTAGTATTAGATACGTCGTTTCAAAGATAGTTGCAGTTAGGATTTAACAAATGCAGTTTTTCAATGGTAGTTGCAGTTCAAATTTAGTAGATGCATTTAAGGAATAGAAATTATGGTTTTCTATAAATAGGATTTTATTTTCATGTAATTTTTAGATAAGTTTGTAATTTTTTTTTAGTCTAATTTTGATCAAATTCTGGTAAAACAAAAAATAGTCAAAAAACACTTTGTTTTGGTATGGTTTCAATGTGAAAATGTTTAATTTCAAATAGACAAGTAAGATCCTATGGTTGGCCAAGGAAATGTCTACTGAATTACCACTTGGATTTCTTTGGCTGTGCTTATTCGAAGCAAATGATTAGAATCTTGAACACATTGGCTCCCCCTTACATGACACTCACTTCTTGGGTTAGCCAAGCTTCGAGTTCTCATGAATCTCCCATGAAAAACTCTTAATCTCTACTAAGAACCACAAATACGTGGGATGGCTTCAGAGGTTAGACCTCCTATACCAATAAATAAAGGGATTTTGGTAATCTAAAAACAAATGTCTTTTTAGTAAGGAAACCCATTTAGGAGGCCACACAAGAGGCAAGATTAGCTTCGATAAGGAGTCTTCCCATCCCATAGAGGTTATTCTCTATAGGTTTTTACGCACCACAAGGGTACTGAGGGAATCACTATCACTTGCTTGTCTGCAGGAAGTCCTCTAATGCTGAGTTTTTCTCAACATCAAAATTTGTATATTGGTCGGGGTTTTTCTTGGCTTTAGCTTGTTACCGGTTTTGAGTCACCTTGGGGTGAGTACCTTTTCCCACCAAAGCAGGCCTAGATCTAGAGTTAATAACAATTTATCTTACACCCAAGATCACACAAGTGCGCAAGGGGAGAGGATACTTTTGTTATGAAATCGGGTTCTAATCTAAACATAATGTGTGAATGCACCAAACATAAATAACAATGATTTATTTTAAACACCAAATCAAAGCATGATCTAATCTAATCAGACAATCAGTTTTAAAATCCAACCTTTGACAAGCGTCTTGCATAAGATTTCATCAGTAATTTTGATTATAGCCTTCGACAAATGGGAGTTTTACCTTCTAGGTCTTTGTCAAACAAAACTGCAAAACAAATACCAAGTTCCTCTTGCCACACGCTATCAATAGATTGTTAGTAACCATAAAATCCTAACCTACTAAGCTGAAAATACAAAAAACTAAAAAAAATCTAATAACAAACCTAGAATCAGACAATTGTGTCGTAGGATGACAGATGCGGTGCATAGTAATGATCAGTTGTGGTGTGGAAAAATAAATTATAGTGTACAAAATGCCGATTGCAGTGCAAAATAGTGGAAGCGGCTTGGGTTATTGGTGATTGCATCAAAAACATATGGAAAACTTGCAAAATACAAAAAATAGTACAAAATTTGTAGAAAAATTTGTCGTTCACGTCGGGTTCACCAGATGTAGCATAGGGAAAATTCACAGGTTAGCAATACAAGCGTAAACTTAAACTAATCCTAAGGAAAAAATAAAGAAATATGGAATTAAAGCATAAAAAAAATAAAGATCTCACCAAACTCTCATCCATTCCATGAATCACCTTCATTGCACTTCTTCATTTTATTGTAGTATAGATTCCCTCAGATTTCTCTTAAGTATGCAAGTATGGCCTATTGATAATGATTAGAAAAACATTGAAGATTCTTAAAGTTGCTTTCAAAAAAATATAAAGGTTTTAGGAGGAGTAATAATGATAGAGGTAAAGATAATTTATAGAAAATATGATTTTCAAATGACAGGCTCAAATTAAAAGATAAATTGACGATTAAGATTAAAACATGTGACATGTAATAAGATTAGGGTTAGATCAGTGTGAGTGAAAAAGCATAAATGGTGGGGATTAAATTAAATACTAATTATTTAATCTTTAGTGGAAACTAGAAGAATAAAGATCGCATGTAAGATAAAGATTGAAATAGATAAAAGAAGAGAATAAATTAATTAAATAATTAAAGTTATTTAATTAATAGAGGTTTGCACGTAGAAGATAAGAATAAATCTAGATAACGAATTGATAAACATAGAAAGTTTGCTCATTAGAGACAATCAGATATTAAATCACCAGATAACTGAATGATCAAATTAAATCTAGACTTAAGTGATAAATGACTAATTAGATAACAAAGAGATTATCTAATCGTCGAGGAATATGCCATGGATAAACCTTTTTATGAATTAAATAATGATTTAATTCAATGTTCAAGATTTTTGGGATTAAATAAAATAAATAAAGATTTATTTCATTAAATGGAGAAAAGGCTAAGGAATAATTAAATAATTCAAAATGATTATTTAATTATAGTTAAAAGTGTGATAGGAATTAATTAAATAATTCAAAATAATTATATAATAGAAGATATATTTTATTAGCGAAGTAATTTTTTTTTTTATAAGTGCTATCAGTGGAGATAGGACCCCTTTTCATTAATTTCAAACTGGTAGCACACGCCATAGTACATAAAGTATTGTGGTTGGGCATATTGCCCATTTACATTGTTAGGTAGTTGTAAATAACAACCAGGCTTCTCCCTAGTGCCACCACCTGGGCCAAACTACGTTCATTGAGCCATGACCTCTCTAATTCCATAAACCTGGAAAAAGCCCCTAGGTTGGAGTTGATAATGCCAGCACAGTAAATATCCCAAGCATTTACCAGGAAGTTATCCCTTGCTTCGTCCTGCTTCTGCATAGTCTCCTCATCGTACATCTCTCCCTCATCTTCCTTGGTGTACATCCCAGCTACTCGAAATAGAAATCACAGGTGACTCACTAGTCCATCCGTCGTAAACTCTAGGGTTGTGTTTGCCACGACTTGGGCATTAACCTCTACCACGAATCCCACCAACAGTTCCACCATTCTTTTCCTGGAGCCAAGAATGTCAACCAACAACCCAATGACAACTTCATATACTCTTCCATCGCACTAGTGTCTTTCCTCTTGGAGAATCCCTTTAATCACTTTTTCAATCTCCACCAGCACAGATGAACAGTGTACTGTGAAGAGATGTTGACACTACTTCATTAGGGATTCCTCATTGTAGTTGCAACTTAACCCAAAAATGTGCACCATCTCTTTTTGTCTATTTGGCTCCATAGATTTGCATAAGGTGGCTTGTGCCATACTTCCCTCTGAGTGCTCTCATATAAGTCTCGTAAGTCTGCATCCGTTCTAGCTTTGACCACCGAATCCCCACCAAGTCTCTGTCTGTATCTCCTTTGTCTAACACCCACCACCCAGCTAGGCACATCTTTTGGTGCACTGTCATGGGCCTGCCTCCACACCAAGGCAACCATCTCATCATCTCAAACTATCTTGGTTTATTATGGCCAGTAGTCCTGGCCACCGATCCACGGAACCATCAACGTACATAGGTGAATCTTGGGAAACACCATAGTTTGCTAGCAGACCGACTGCCTTATTTGCTTCCCTATACACATGTGTAATGGAGAAATCGTTCAGCTTTCGAAGGAGTGATTTGATTTGACCTATCCAATTATCTCTTTTCTAGTTAGGTGATTTCCCTATGGATATTGCTTGGATGTAAATTTGAGAATCTCCTTCTATTTCCACTAAGCCGATTCCTTTCTAAATACATATCTCCAAACCTAGCGCTAATGCCTCCAACTCTGCAATGTTATTGGAGTGGATGCTTAAGCTCTTTGATGTGGCCCACACACATTGGCCACCACCATCTCTGATTATGCATCCCACGCCTACCCGCCTAGGGTTGCGTTTGGCAACCCTCTCAAAATTTAGTTTCCATTTTAATCTCACCGGTTGTACCCAATGAATTTCCTTTCTATTCACCTTACTTCCTCTAGACACTGAGTTTTTAGGAGTCTTGAGCTCAGGCTAGGCTTTTTGAATCTCTTCGTCCCATCTAGTAAACCTTTCCTTGGTTCGTATGCTATTCCTGTTGTTTGTTGTTTCAATGATGGCTCCCTATATTTTTGCAATAATTAGGTCTCTACCGAGTGATTGATTTTTGAATATGTGTTTGTTCCTCTCCTTCCATACATGCCATACTACCAAGGATGGTGCCAATTTCCATAATCCATGCCAATACCCATTCTTATTTATAATCAACCAACTATTCATATAGTTCCGAAGTTTATCCTACCTTGGTCCCTATAGGCCAAAATCCCCTTGCAACCAATCCCAACACACATCATCCATAGAGCACATAAGGATCAAATGATCCATGGCTTCCTCCTCTTTTTTGCACAGTACACACCTAGATGGGCCCGCAATCTTGATTCTTTTTAATCTTTCCCCTGCCAGGAAACGATTATGTAAGGCCACCCAAAGGAATGCTCTAGCTTTAGGCTATATTTCACGCTTCTAGTAGAGCGTTGACATCCATTGCTTATCCTCACAATGGGCTACTTGGATGCGGTATCCTAGTTTGGCCATGTATTCCCTGGTCATGGTTCCACACCATATTATTGTGTCTTCTTTATCACTTAGATATACCAAACTATTTTTTAGCTCTTGAGCTACGGCTTCGCTCAACACATGTGGCAATGGAAGTGAGGATATTTCCTTCCATTTGAAATGGCCACTTATCACATCATCACCACAACACACATAGTTTGCCACCTTGGCCCTGTAATCATCTTGAAGCCTCTCCACATATTGTTCTAATTCAAACATTTTTGACAGGATCTTATGGCCATTCCATGAATCTATCCAAATAAAGCCTATTTTCCATCCCCTATTCTCCATGAAAGATGAATACTGATTAGAGGTCTGCATTTTGTGATGTACTTCCATACTACTGATCCATTTCCCAGATTGGCCACTGTCAGGATTCTAGAAGGCTCATCATTATCCAAATATTTGTTTTGTAGGATGCGACACCACAACTTGTTAGGATTCTTATACATCTTCCATACTAGTTTGGCACCCAATGCAATATTTTGAAATCTAAATTTCCTCAGCTCAGCCCCAAAATCCTCTTTCATTTTACATGTCATATCCCAACCAGTGAGTGTAATTTTCCTTTTTGTTTTAGAGCCTTCCCATAGGAACTTCTTCAACACCTTTTCCAAGTCATTTTCCACCTTCCCAGGTGCTTCATAGGATGACATAGCGTATATCAAGATGGCAAACAAGACTACCTTCATCATTGTTATTCTCCGAGCCAACGTGAGCTAGTTATTCTTCCAAGACATTGCCTTGTTTCTTCATTTTCCTACCTCTTCTTCCCAGTGCTTTGCTTTGCACATGCCATCAAAAATTTTCACTCCTAGGAATTTTGCTTGCAGTTTTCCCATTTGGTATCCCATTTCGCAATCATCCAATACGCTTTTTATACATCTGGCTTCCTTTATGCTTGCCTCTCCTAGCAAGGTTGTGTCATCAACAAATTGCGAATGGGTAATCATTTCCACATTTTGTGCCACCCACACACCCTTCCATTCCAACCTCCTGCAACTATTTTTAATGACACAACTTAAGGATTCAACCATCACCATAAATAGAAAAGGTGATATAGGGTCCCCTTGTCTGAGTCCATTAGTATCCTGGAAGAAGCCATTCAAGGTACCATTTATCGACACCGAGAATTGAGCTGAGGAGATGCAATAGGTTACTAGTTTGTTCCATTACCTTATTTAGAAAATACTATGAGAATTTATCATATGCCTTGCATACATCCATTTTAATGATCATTCCTGCCTCCTTTCTTGATTGGAGTGTATGCACAGCTTCAGAAAGAAGCAGGATGTAGTCCGTGATTTCCTTACCTAGAAAAAATCCACTTTGTTTAGATGAAACTACTCTTCCCAGTACCAATTTAAGTCTATTGGAAAGTACCTTCACAATCACCTTATATACTATATTGCACAATGAAATCGGCATGTAGTCACTAAAGGATTGACACTCATGTTTCTTTGGGATCAAGGCTATCACCGTGTTCAGATATTTCACAAATCTCTTATTCCTGCGGAAATCTTCCACTAGTTTCCAAAGATCACCCCCCATAAAGCTCTAGCATGCTGGAAGAATCTGGCGGTGAACCTGTCAAGTCCTGGTGCCTTACAAGGATAAATTTAAGAAACCCCCCCCTCGGCGGAGGTGTAAAATCTTGGCGAATCTTTCCTTTTATTTGAAAAAATAATTATTTTTTTTTGGCTAATCTATGCACATTATTAAATTTTTTTGTAAAATCTTGGTGAATCTTAATGAATAATTGGTAAAAATTAATAATCATAGTGTCGAATCTTCGTGAATATTCACTAAAAATATTAATTACAATGGCGAATCTCTCCTTTAAAAATTTGCATAGTTGGTTGGCATAGTTCCCCCATATTTGAATTGTTGTATCGGGGGGACATTCCTAAGTGTCCTACCGATGATGTTCACTCATGCCGATAAGGTTTTCATACTCCACCTGGGGTTCACAATCACCTTGTCATCCTCATGTTTGCACCGTCATCATTCATGTCAACACTTGTCGTGGTGAGAGATCCACCAAGGCATAGGTACACCACTTGTGTAATTCCAGAGAATCAAGAAGGGAATCTACAATATTCGCACCAAGCTCCCGGAATGACGTCCGATCAAAGCTCTTTTTGATCTCCACCATTCACTGTTGCCAATAGTTCATGACATATGTCATCTTCCACTAGCTTAGTATGTTATCTGATCAACCTCGTTTAATCTTAGTTGCTCATCCTCGTCATCAATGTCACCCACGTCATTATAACTGGGTCCCACTGTGGAATGTTTCCTTCTCATTGTTGCGTCGGGGGAAAGTTTAAATGTTCCCATCAATTAGCAATTTAGATTTTTAATCAAATGGCTATAGGTTGATTCCATGGCCTAATACACACATGCCATTTAAAAGGCTTGTTGAGGCCCACAATTTTTTTGGGCCACACGATTAGATTTAATCATGTGGCCCAAAACAAATTTTGGGCCTCAACAAGCCTTTTAAAAGGCATGTGCTTATTAGGCCATAAAATCAACCTGTAGCCGTTCGATTAAAAATGTAAGCGATGATTTGATGGCAATAAATGAAAGCCCTATTCAAGGCTAAAATATCCATGGAATTAAATGGTAATTTATTATTGTAGCGACATTTCCCCAAAATTAATGGTATGAATATAATATTACTGGTGAACATAATCGATATTTGTGATTATAGTATAAACTGTTGGCGAATTAGTTCCAATGACGTATCGTTTAAAATATAATACATTGGAAAATTAATCGATACAATTTTAATATTTTGTAAAAACTTGGCAATTTAGCATCGTTTTTAGCTTGTAATATTCACCATTTTTGGAGGTCCCGATTTCAATTATTCACCAATTAGCAAAGTTTCACGACTAATGTTTTCCCTGGCGCCTTATCTAGGTGAAGATGGAATAGGGCTGCCTTAACTTCCTCTTTGGTTGCTACAGTGCATAGCATTTTGTTATGAGCTTCTGTTACTCGCTTTTTTATTGTTTCCAATATCTTGCCACCATCAGCTTGCAAACTTTGGCTTCTAAGTAAGATTTTGAAGTATTCAACTACCGCCGTGCCAACTTCAAATAAACCTCGAGTTGTCTTTCCGTCCAAGGTCTGTATTTCTTCTATATTGTTAGTTGCCCTCCTTGCCAACACCAATGCATGGAATACTTTGGAATTGGAATCTCCCTCATGAAGCCACACCTCTCTGGATTTGTCTCTCCAGTATATTTCCTCTCTTTTGAGGAGCTCAGCTAACTTAGCAATCAATTCTTTTTCTTGGGTGAATTCCTCATTCCTCATCCCATCTTAAATTGTTTTTTCATTCAGGACTTCTAAATCTCTTTCCACCCTGGCTTTCTCTACGAAAATGTTTTGGAACTTCTCCTTATTCTAGACCTTTAGCCTTTGCTTGATGTACTGGAGCTTCTTAACAATATTGAAGCTAACCGAACCTCCCACCCTAGCTTCCTTCCACCATTTTTCCAGTAGCTCAACTAGACCACCACCACACCACCACATATTCTGGAATTTGAAACTTGTTATTATCATTTCCGGTCGATCAATGATTGATAATTCTACTGGGAAGTCATACGAAGTTGATATTGGTAGAATGCTAGCTTGTATTTGCATTCTAGATTCGTTCCAACTCCTTGTGATTAGAAATCTATCCAATCATTCGGTAATTGTAGTGAAATCCTTACGCCTATTAGTCCATGTAAAGATCCCATTCTCCGTAGGGAAATCAACAAGTCATGCCTCCACCACAAAGTTTTTGAAATCAATGGAATCTTGTGAAGTACTTCTAACCCCACCACTTTTCTTAGTCAGGTTCAGAATGGCATTGAAGTCTTCTCCAATAATCAGTATGTCCCTAAGGAAAGGGCACACAAAATCTAGCACTACCCTCCACAAGGTTTCCTTCTCCTCAGTTTCCGTTGGGTCATAGATGTTAATGATCACAAAATTACAATTAAGGGCCAAATCGAATACCTTTGCTGCCAGCCAATTTTCTTCTGAACAAATGATTTCCACCAAGACCATTTCTTCTCTCGACATCACACCCAGACCACCTGCATTACCCTTTGAATCTTGGAAATAGCCTTTCTAGGCCCGACAATATTTCAAGAACCGGATCCCGTCCTCCCCAGAAAGCTTAGTTTCTTGTAATAAAATGATATTATTTGTTCTTTTCTGAATATAATGCCTGACTAGGAATTGCTTGCCCCTAACATTCCAAGTTGTTATCTTCATTTCTTCCTAAGGGAGGGCCTTCCTCCCTTGGTACTTAAAAATTTGGTAATGCTAGGGAACGTTTTTGCTGCTGCCTCCTCTTCGCTCAATTTTTTGAAGGATTTCCTTCCCCGATGTTTACTCGCTACGTCAAATTTGCCCATACCTAGGTGATTTGCAGCTGATTGGGAGATACACCTATCCTCTAAAATGTCCAGTGCATCTTCTTACTCTGTATTTGAGTTGAGGTCATCATTTTCTAGGGAGTCGATCTCTTCTACCTCTGCTAACTCTCGGTTGTGATTCTTCCCCTGGCCAGGAGTCTTAGGTTGTTGCACATATATTTTCCCTTCACCATTTAATTCCTCAAGAGGTTTCTCAATTGGTGCCTCAATCAACGCATTATTCGTAATGCTAGCCAATAAGGTTCTTTCAGTATCGACGACATTAGATACTTTATTATGTGCGTTGAGGGGCACGTTCGCCTTTGATTTTTTCCCTTGATCGTTTTTCTTTCCGCTCATACACTCTGGTTCGCTATGATTCCTAGCTCCATAATTGAGGCAGAACCATTTTGCATCTTCCACTTCTATTTCCTAGGTCCATCGATCCCTGTTCACCAAGAGGCAGATTTTATTTGGTATGGTGTCAATTGCCACAATTTTCAATTTGGTGTATTTATAAAGATCTTCGTCTAGGATACTCATGTCAATCTCCATTAGGGACCTATTGACCAACCAATTTTTTCCAAACTGTCCCCAACCCAATACTCCATGGGGAGATTATAGAGTCTGATCCAAATAGGTTTGTCGTATGGCCACATTTTTACTGGGTTGAAATTCGGATTCCATTGTTGCATGTATAGGGGAATATTATTCATGACCCACATATAGTTTTCTGTGATCCTACTTTTCACCTCCTCATTAGCAAAAATTACCAAAAATAAGCCTTTTGGAAAAAACCTAATCAATACCTCTATTTCCCACACCTCTCTAATCCAGCATTTGATCGATGATCTATCCGAAATTTTTCCAATGAACCAACATATAAATGCATCATCCCTGAGAATATCCCAATCTACCTTGATTTCCTCTGTCACATCAATTTCCAATAATTCCTCAGCCACTTTTGGATTAGGGATTCTTTTCTTTGTCTGCGTCCAATTTTCCTCCTGCCCTTTCCCCTTCCATCCTTTTTTGGCCTTTCTAGGGTTTCCATTGTTCTTCCTTTCTTCTTGACCTTTTCACCTTTTTGTTCTTTACCCTTGTGAGGGGTATGTTTGACTCCAATTATTGGTGAGTTTCCTTGAAATTTTTGGTTTGTCATTTTTTTCCCCATACTTTCTCGTTCCTTCCCATGTTGCTTGCGATTCAGAGGTATCATGCCTTTTGTGGATGTGGGTTCTTCCATCCTTGGATTCCGCCTCCTTCTTCTAGTAAAATGGGTTGCACTTGTCCACCCATCACCCTTCTGTGAATACCCATTAAGGCCGATGCCCTTGCTGCGAATCCGATGGATTTTCCTTGGTCACCACATCCCCCCAACATTTCTTTGTGCTATCATTATTTCCGCATCTTTCACCTTCATTCTTTTGATCTTCCCCTTTCTTCCTAGTCTCGTCCATCAACACCAATACTTTATTATGCTTTCCTGCTCTGATTCACGCCTCTTCTCCATTTCGTGTCTACTCCGATTCACCCCTCTACTCTGATTCGTGCCTCTGCTCAGATTCATGCCTCTGCTCCGATTCATGCCTCTGCTCTGATTTGTGCCTCTGCTTCGATTCGTGCCTCTGCTTCAATTCATGCCTCTTCTTTGATTCACACCTCTGCTCCATTCTACACATTGGTTTTTATTTAAAATGTCTATTATTTGAAACATAATTAAATAAATAATATTTAATTAATTAATCAAGAAAGAATAAAGGTAAGAATGAATTAATTAAATAATTAAAGTTATTTAATTAATAGAGGACATATGACTTTATAAAATAATTAAATAATTAACATTATTTAATTATGAGAAATGAAGATGTGATAATTATGTAGATGTTAAGAGTCGTAGGCCTAGGAAAATATTTGGTGTCTACAGGGCTCATTGCTACAAAATTACAGAGAAGATAGAAGAGAATTGTCACAAAGACAAAAAATATCTCAATGCAATTGAGATTTCCACCACAATTTTCTCACACTCTTGCAAAAATTCTTGAATGATAGAGTACACCTTCAACTCACTACCTTCAGAAAATCACCACTTGAATTTTGCACTAATATGCTCAAAATCGCATCACACACTATTTCACATTTGTCTCACATCAATATTTTCATCTATCTTATCTTTCATCATCATCTCAACTTATATTTATACCACCTCCAACTTTGAAACTCATCCAAGGTCGGCCATACACCATCTATATTTACAAATTCAAATTAGATCGACACCAAAACATTCTACAATGAAATTTGAATGAGGGAAACTCAAACACATACTTAATGAGGACCTAAATAAGTCCCAACACACCTCAACACTTCCATGAAATTCATGAGTAGTGCTTAACACAAGGTCGGCCAACACTAGTGTAAAACACATAAAACAATTAATCACACACAACCTTAACTTGATCCAATCTTTCTAGATAACAAATTTCACTTGAACACGACCTAATCAACTTACTCTCAAAATTTCAAGTCCTAAAACTAAGATATAGATAAATCCAGAGCAACTACATTTCTCCTGAACCTTGGCCAAGCACACTGAAATGTACATATCATAACTGGTGAAGATAACTCGTACTATACAACAATTCAGACACCAAATTTTGGATATTGTAACTACCAACTATAGTGTACAAACTTTTACACTCTTGAAAGTGGTGCAATTTCACACTTAATTTGGACCTATTTTGGCACCCTTGCATTAATTATCCTTTAAGATCATCATTAATAGGCCCCTAAGACCCATTATTTTAGATATCGAGGATTATATCACCTTAAGACCCAACAAAATCATTCAAAACACCAAAAAATCCTAAAAACCCACCTCAAAAAGCTAAGGTTGGACTCATTCGCCACCTTGGGTGAATGAGTCCCATGAGGTGGAACCCATTCACCAAGGGTGGCGAATGAGTCCCATTTGGGGTCTTTTTCAATTTTGAGTGGGAAATTCACCATTTTAATTCAATTTTTTGGTGGATGTTAGCCTTTGAGATCTAGATAATGATCAATAAGGTGTTAATTCCTATAAAAGCAAGTTTCCAAGTCATTTTTATCATCTAGCTAATCTATTCAAGCATTATCAAGAGTAATTTTCAAGATCTAGGCATTCAAAAGTCTTCACAAGAGTATTTAAGAGCAAGTAATCAACAAAGTTGAAGCTTGGGAGCAGCATTGAAGTGTTTTTATAGGTCTTCAAGCTCACTTTTATTCAATATCTAGCATTTTCAAGGGTTGATCATGGTTGTCTATGGTGAATCATGATGGATTCTAGGTTGGGGAGATGCAACTAGCCATCAAGACAAGCCTAAAGACTTGTTTCCTAAGTGATTCCATCCTCCATTATCACTCTACTTTCAGCCTAAGGAAGGTATAAGAATCATTAGGGCTTGTTTGGGGTGATTAGAGATCTCTCCAAGTGAGTCATTCATCTTCATATTTCCATTCTTGAATCATATTCTTGCACATTAGAATAGGATTGCATTGTGCTTCAAATTTCCTAGTCATAGACACACTTAAGGATAGGGTTTTCATTCATATTTGCATGCATATTTCATAATTTCATCAAGTTTTAATTTCCAAACTAGGGGTTTGACCAAGGAAAATACCCCATTAGCAAATCAAGTCTATATTATGTTTTGTAGGTCTTTTCATAGATTTAGGTTTGAAACTCAAGTTGGAAGGAAAGAGCAGGTGTTGAGGTGCAAATCAGAACTTTAATTTCTAAAAAAAGTGGAATGAGACTGATTTTCCACAAGTGACGAATGATTCCCACTATATTTATTTTCCAAATCTGTTTGCAAATTCAGATACCCTTTTTCCCAAAATAGGCTCCCATGCAAAAATTTGGATATGGGACTGATTCACCCAAGTTGGCGAATGAGTCCCAATTGGTCAAAAAGTCAAATTCTTAAGTGTTTCAAGGTTGCTTCTAGTCACTTCCAAGTTTCCAAGTGCACACCATTCACTTTACTGCTTTTCTGTTCTATTTTGTTTGTATTTCTATGGCATTTTATAGGTTATTACATTGAGTTAGGGTTTTGCATCTCATCTAGTATTTCATTATCTTTTCCAATTCTAAACTTAGTGGTGAACCCCTCATTAGATCATATTCAACTCCTAGGACAAGCCCTCTTGCAAGATCTCTTTCTCCTTTGCAAAGAGATCTCAAGGGTTTTCTCTTGAGTGAAAGTGAGTGAAGATTGTTCCTTCTAGGTCCTAAAACCTAGAGAAAAGCCAAAAACAATTTTCTTCCTTTCATTTTGGTGAACTTGCATTTAGAATACCTTTTTTTTCTGATTTGGAGTGAATTTTAATCCTAGATTTGGCTTGCATTAAAATTGCATTAGGATTTGCATTAGTTAATTTGCATTCCAGGGTTTCAAATTTTGCATTAGTGAAAGCTCATTTAGGTTGCATTTTTGTACATTATTTCATTGAAAATCATTCAAAATCTGCACTTACATTTCAGATTTAGATCATACAACATAGAAAACATAAAAATCAACTAATTTTTTTTGAAGTTTCTAAAAGAAATCCTCATTGGGACTCATTCACCACCTTGGGTGAATCAGTCCCAGTCCAAATTCTACATTAAATTTTACAGAGTTAAATTTTTTGTTTTTAAGCTTTTGGTTGTTGTTATTACTTTTTTGTTTCGGTTTTCTTGCTTTCTGTTACATTGAAATCATTAGAAATAACACCATTTACATTCATTGCAGTTGTGGATAGAATTATATTTTTGCACTTTCCATTTTCAGCATTTAGATTAAATTACATTAGACATAGATCAACAAAACAAAAATCCAAAAACAAGACCAAAACACCTAAGCCACTTGGAGAAAGTATAAGTTATTTGACTATGTCAAATCTCTCTTTCCAAGTCAACCTAAACTTCAAGCCTTTTAGTAGTGATGACTTTGACATGTTAGATTAATCCCTTGAGGAATTCATCTCACAAATCTCATCCACGAAGGCTTGTTATGAGAAACCAAAACCAAGATAAGAGAACTTGATTCAACCTCAACTCATCCTTTACCCACCTTCACACAAACCACAAGCTAAAAACAAGCCTACATTTAATCTTTATGACACCTAAGAACAATGTTTTGCAACAATCAAGTAATAATACCATTGCTCATACATACAACACTCAAAACAACCCACAACCAAGGAAACCAACTCCAACAACCTTACCCTTTCCTAATCCCATTTTTCCTAGTGCCCCTCATTTAAATTTACATAGTGGGAAGGAGTATGATCTTGTTGAGAAACTTAAAAATACTCCTGTAAAGATATACCTATAGGACTTAATTCAAAATTCATCTAACTATCACACTATGCTTTAAACAACCTTACAATAAGAAGTGGTTCCTCTTGGTACAAATACAAATGATGTAGCAACTCTAATACAAGGAATGAATACAATCAATGTTGACATCACCTTTCATCAACATGAGTTGCCTCTGGAATTTGAGAAAGAAAAATGAGGCCTTCATGATAATTTCCAAATTCAATAGAATAGGAATAAAAAGGACCCTTGTTGATAATGGCTCAGCCGTTAATGTGTGCAGTGTGAAAATTTTAGATAGGTTGCATGTAGATAAATAAAAAATGAAACCCAACTCCTTATCGATTCAGGGATTTGACAATGTAGGAAAGCAAATGCTCGGTGTGATTACTTTACCCACCACAATCAGAAAGGCCACCCTACAAACTACTATTCATGTTATGCCTCATGACCTTTCATACAATCTTCTTTTGGGAATAAAATGGATTCATGAGATGCATGCGGTGCCTTGGACTCTTCATTGTATCATGAAATATGCCTATAACAACAAGGTATACCAAGATGAAATAGACCTCAAGCTTGAAATTCACTTACAAGTTGAAAAAGGAACGAATAGTCCTCTAAGCACATTGATTCAAACATCAAACATAGAACCTATAGAAGAAGACAAACACAAAATGGAAATAGTGTCAAATTTAGTAGACGATGATTGGGGTTCCTTTGAGTTCACACCCTTAGTTATGGGAGAATACATAATCACAAGAAAGGAAGAGGAAAAATAGAAGCAACCAATGATCATGTCAACTTAGAAATCGAAAGAAAAATCACTAGAATCTACCTCATCCACTCTTGAAGAAGATACAAGCTATACAAAAAATTATGATGAGATAGAGTATCAACAACCACCAAACCCGAAAGAGATGGAAAACCTTTATGGGATAGTTTATGAACTTATGAAACAATTGGGTTATAGTGGTATAGGTTATAGAAAGAAAGAATAAGGCATTCATGTTCCCATATAACCCAACACACAAGAAACAAAAAATGGTTTGGGGTATTTCCCTTCTAAGATTACACAAGAAACAAAGAGACCATTGTTAAACATCAACACCATCATGTGTAAACCTAAGATCAACCTCACCTTGAAACACTTTGAGTTGCTTGATATGGATTCTGAACCATCATATGAATACATTGAAGATAATGAAGCCTTGAATCAAATGTTAGGAGTTTATGACAAACCATCCACTACTCCTCAAAATAGAAAGTTTACATGCACTATGATAGCACTAAACAAAAAGAGGCCAAAGAGGAAAGCAATGAGAAAAATATGAGTAAAGAAGAATACAACCCTGAATTTTCAAAGTCAAGTGCACTTTCTCTAGCAGATATAGTTGACATAACAATGGACATCATTGATAAGGATAAAGTCATTAAGATAGGAAAGTTCCTTGATGAAGAAGAACAAGAGGATCACAAAATGTTACTGCATGAGTTTCCCGAACTATTTTCTTGGAAATATTCGGATATGCCAAGAATCGATGCTAAGATAGTGACACAACATATTACTTGCTGAAAATTCTAAACTAGTGAGACAAAAGATACACAAGAAGAATCCTAAGATAGCCTTACTAGTTAAAGTGGACATTGAAAAAATCCTTGAGGCTGGTTTCATAAGACCTATAGATTATTCTCCTTGGATCTCAAACATTGTCGCAGTCACAAAATGTGGCAATCGTATTAGGATGTGTACATACTTTTGGGATTTGAATAAAGCATCTCTAAAAGATTATTTTCCCCTTCCTAATATGACATGATAGTAGAATCAACTACGGTACATGCTTTGTTGTCATTCATGGACATATTTTCTAGATATAATCAAATTTTCATCAACCCTCAAGATCAGTATAAAACAACATTCACAACTATTTGGGGAACATTTTGTTGGGTTATGATGCCTTTTGGATTGAAGAAAGTAGGAACAACATATCGATGAGCTATGACACTGATATTTCACAATTACATACATAAGATTTTGGAAGATTATGTTGATGATATTCTAGCCAAATATTTAACAAGACAATAAAATGTGATTGTCCTTTAGAAAATATTTGAGCGAATGCGAAAATACAACATGAGGTTAAATCTGAAAAGGTGTGTCTTTGGTGTAAATAGTGGAAAAATTCTAGGTTTTATCATATCTCACAGAGGCATTGAGGTGGACACGAAGAAAATTGACGCTATATTTAATATGCCACCTCCTAAAAATATATCTCAAGTACGGACATTACAAGGAAGAATTCATGATATCTATCATTTTGTAGCATCCTTAGCTGATCAAATGTTACCATTTACACATCTTCTCAAAAAGGATGTGCACTTTGATTGGAATGATTGTAAACAAGATTTTGAGAGTTTGAAGGAGTATCTAGAAACTCCACCTATTTTACAACCTGCTATGCAAAACTAACCATTCATCCTTTACATAGCCGTATCAACCCATGCTCTTGCAACATTGTTGGCTCAACAAGATGAAAGTGGTAAAGAGAATCCTATTTATTACATTACCCAAACTTTGATTGATTATGAGAAATAATACACAATAATATAAAAATAATGTTTGGATCTTGTATTTTCTACAAGTAAACTAAGACATTACTTATTAAATGCGAAAATACACGTGATGAAAAAATTCAACCCTCTAAAACATCTCTTCAATAAAACTGATTTATCAGAATGCTTGGCTAAATGGGTTATGTTAATAGAGTTTGACCTTAAGCTTGTTTCACAAAAAAAATTAAAGGAAAAGCCTTAACCAACCACTTAGCTGATGCTCCTTCACCCCTAACATTACTTAATCTCAAAACATTCCCTGATGAGCATGTGTGGACTATTCAAAAAGATGATGAAGCATGGGAATTATGCTTTGATGGATCTAAGTGCAGAATAGGCTCCATCATTGGAGTTATAATAGTTCTTCCCATAGGAAAGCCCATTCTGTTATCATATCGCTTAAACTTCCTATGTACCAACAACACGATAGAATATGAAGCATTGATTGCTAGGTTACATGTAAATTTAGCTTTGGGAGTTTAAAATTTTAAGATATTTGGTGACTCATTGTTAGTCATTAAGCAAGTAAATGAAACATATCAAGAAAAACAAGATAAATTATTGAAATACAAGGATCTCACAATGAATTTTTTGGAAATTTTTGAATCGTTTACCATTGACAACATCCCATGAAAAGATAATCGACATGCTGATGCAATGGCAAGTGCAACCTCTCTTATATCGCCTTAAGATCCTTTAAAGGATTTCACATTCAATGTTCACCCAATTATGAAACCATCAATTGAGTCCAAGATCAAAGATGTATTAATAAAAACTATAGTAAGCTCTAGTGAATGGTATTCACTGATATTTAATTATTTTAAAGAGGGTACCTTTCCTAAGACGACGAATAAAAATACTCGAGATCGTCTTTGCAAGCTTGCAACTAAGTATATCATTATCACTAATGTATTATATAGAAGATCATTTAATGGCCTTTTATTGAGATGTCTTAAAGAATTTGAAATCCCCATAGCTTTCGAAGAGACCCATGCAGGTGCCTATGGCAGTCATTTTGGAGGAAGATCATGATGAACAACTTGACGAACAGATGGAGGAAGATCATGAAAATTGCACCAGCTTGAGATGCTTGATGAACAACACATTAACGCTCTTGAAAATATCCAATATTATACTAGAACATTATAACATAGTTATAGTGATCATGTCATCCCTTGGGAATTCACCAAAGGTGACTTAGTCTTACTTTAAAATCAACGTAATGTCAATGTCGACCTAACTGAAAAAAGGAAAATCAATCCTAACTAGTTACGACCTTACTAATTAATTAAAGCTATGGATCTAGTGCGTACACATTAAAAAAAATGGACGGAACGCCCCTTAAAGAAACTATTAATGCCACAAATTTGTGTTGGTATTATGTCTAATCTTCTTGAATAGTATGAACTATAAAGCAGTGGTGTTAGAGTTAGTGGATAGCATTCCATATGCTCTCGCATTGCTTCATTCTTGACAAGCAGTTATTTGTGTGTCTTGAATAATAAAGTGATTACTTTAGGTTTCATGCTATTCAACTTCATCTGGTATGTTATGTTAGATTAGATCCTTATATGCATTTAATGTTAATAGGTGCATTTAATTTAGCATAACATACTTAATCACAATTTTGTATCTAAGATAAACTAGTATAAGTTTTAATTAGATCACATAAAACATGTTAAATCATGGAGAAATTCATTAAATAGTCTTACAAAGATCATTTAATTAATCAAATTGCCATTTAACATCTAACACATAAACACAAGTCATAAAAAATCAAATGCTTATGTATATATATCAGATTTTTGTGTACATGTCATCAATATACACAGTGCTACTAGGATCTGTGACTACCAGATCCCTTGGGAGTTGGTACTCTCATCTATCTGGTGGCAGTTTATTGAGAGAAAGTGGTATGTGATCATGATTGCAACCCATTGAGTGTACTAAGAGAAAACTATAAGCCTTGTATTTGTCCAACGGTCTCCTGATGCTCCCCTGCTATTTAATCTATCTATGCCTGAAGCTTGGCTACTTTCGATTGTAGTCTCTCAAACTCTATTGGGATTTATGATGGCTATGCATTTGGGGTAGCATCAGCTCAGTGGGAACACCTTGTAAGAATCTCATATGCTGCTCACAACCTGACATGTGGCATGAACAAATATGGGTCTTGCTCCACGAGGGGTAGGGGCACATAGTTTGAGTTAGTGGCCTCCTTGTCGACTGATGGGGGGACTATCTTTGCATCCACTTGATGATAGAGATCATGAAGATCTCTCACAAATCTTGCAAGATAGAAACCATAAGCATAATCAATACACATCATGATATATATGTATACATAAAATTAAAGCATAAAATATAAGCATAATCATAAAGCATAATAGTAAATAAAATATCATCACCTAGCTCTTGGGAAGGTTGTGAGAAATTAGCCTTGTCGTGTGCAGGGGGCATGGAGGATGTGCTAGCCTCTCCATGGCTATGGGTACTAGTGCCTGCTGCAGCTACTGCTTGTGATCTAGTAACATGAATAAGAGATAGCTCTCGCCACTTGTGGCCCATTGGAACCTCATCTACTACCTTGCCATCCTCACTCATGGACTGCTCCTCCTCCTCCTCCTCAACCTCCTCCTCATCCTCCCCCTCCTAGCCATCATAGTCAAGATCTGCAATCTCATGATACACCTTGTCTATTACATCTATAAATATGTCTATAGCCCTGTAACGTGTCTCCTCTAACCTATCCTCTACCTCGTCTCCCTCATCTTGGAGTGGCCTGACATCACCTATCGGCTCATCCATCTAGAATACAGGAGCTAGTCATGATATTGTCCACCACTCCTCATAGTCATCTATGGCACCGACATCATCAATGTCAAAGACCAGAGGCATATCATGATTTGAGTACTGACAGTCACTGAGATAACATCCTCGATAGTGAACTGTCTCAAATAATTTAGTCTTTGGGCACTCCATACTGGCCTCTTGAAATAGGTTTGTGCTATGGGTGCTATCTGAACCTGACCAAACTGTCTCATGAGGCAATCATAGTAGAAAGGTCATACTATGTAATTGTGTCTACCAATCAAGAACCTATCCAGCTGCAATCTCCTCATTTTATGAGTGCTATTTAGCCACTATAGAAAAATCTAATAAGGTCTCCAAAGGATCTTATCATTCTCCAGTCGGTCAAATCAGACTCTCTAGAAATGCACATGTCGCATATTGCCAAATCCATCATAGAGGTTAGTTGAAAGCCTGAGGATACCCCAAGGTTGTCGAACATGGGAACCTGGTCAACCTAGTACATGTGATATGCTCCAGGCACCACACTTCTAGAAGCGTACAATATACCATGATGTCCATCTCCTGAAATATAAATCATCCAAGATCATAGTATATGTGCACTAGGATGTTGTGCCCCCAGGCGTATATTGTCTTGTGCTTTTCCATCCTTCATATCATATGCACCAGTCCACCCTCCAAGTTCGCTCCCCAACTTTTGGGGATGAGTACTAGTGCAACTTTCATCATCATAATCCTCACCACTAGTGGAGCTCATGAGTATAGTAGCATCACGAAGTCTATCTGTAGTCTGACCCTCTCATCATATACTAGCCCTTCAAGGCATAACTGCATGTCAGATTTCATCTCATTAAATGATCACTCTAATCAAAAATATACTTCCTCATCCCAAATCAGTGCTCAGAGTATACGGTGTACGTCCTCTAGTGTGATGGTCATCTCACTGGTAGGTAGATGAAATGTACATGTATCGACATTCCACCACTCTGCTAAGGCCATCACCATCATATCATGGTACCTCATGGGGCATGAGGTACACCAAGTATAATCCTACAGTTTGAAAAAAATTTGTATCCTCCACTAGAAGAGTGGGGGCTAAGTCTCAAAGGAATCTATTTTTTTTTCCACCCAGATGTTGTCATGAACACGTGGGGACCTAACAAAAAAGAAAAAATATGTCCTATAAGCAATCTAAAATCTAAAATATCTACATCAACAATCATAAATGTGTATTAAAGTTGTTCTAGTGTACTTTCCTAGAGGTCCTAGGCACTTTAGACCCCTTTTGGGACACTTCACGAAGAAATAGGACACTTTGCGAAAAAGTGGGACACTTCGCGAACAAAAGGGACAGTTTGTGAAAAAAGGGGAAACTTTGTGAAAAAAGGGGACACTTTGCAAACTTTTTCCCAAGACCCTAGCTAAAATAACCTAGAAATGCATAAAAATCATCAAATAATTTTGTAAGGACAAAGCTAAGGTAGAAAAATCAACTCACCTCATGATGGTGCTCACCGCGGGCCACTTGGTCTCACAGGACATCTAGTCTCGCAAGCATGTAGTCTTGTCGGTTTGGCATTTTCAGCTAATCTTCAATCACTTTCAAGCTACAAAAAGGTAAATGACATGTAATAGTTATACTTTACTTCACTTTTTGTTCTCATGTAAGTTAAAATTAGGTTTTTTACTATATTAGGGTTAAAAAGGTGCCTTTCATTCAAATCAACATAACGGGTGCTAGAGAGCTCCATTTTTTACTCTATTTGTTGTGTTGGAATCTTAATTCCACTCCCGTCCTCATCAATAATCTATCATTATGTGGAATGGTACTTGGAAATACCCTATGATATGACTTATCCTATTCGATGTGGCTAGATTGCTACCTTGATTCCACCTCCGTAAAAAAAGAAAAATCAAATGGGGCCATACATCTACCCCCGAATTTGATTTCTAGAAGAAGTTAGATAAGAGGATTTTTGGACAACTAATGAATTCGTGTTGCAGGATGTGGTTCCTAACATTGTGTTTTTGTAGATAGCTATAGTGGGGGCTTCATTTTCCTATATTATGATTAAACTTATATGTGTATCCTTTTATGTAATAAAGGTTATTATTGGATTCCTTTAGCTTGCATATGCACATAGAGTCATATGGCGCTAAAGTGGGGGATAAATGTAGTGTATAAAATTGTATGCTCTTGAAAGTGGTGCAATTTCACAATTAAGTTGGACCTATTTTGGCACCCTTTCATTAATTACCCTTTAAGATAATCATTAATAGGCCCCTAAGATACATTATTTCAGATCTTGAGGCTTATATCACCTAAAAACCTGACAAAATCATTCAAAAAATTGAAATCCCAAAAATCCACCTCAAAAAGCTAAGATGGGACTCATTCACCACCTTGGGCAAATGAGTCCCCTTAGGTTGGACCCATTTTCCAAGGATGGTGAATGATTCCCATTTGGGGTCTTTTTCAATTTTGAGTGGGAAATTCACCATTTTAAGTCAAATTTTTGGTGGATGTCAATGTTTGAGATCTAGATAATAGTCAATTAGGTGTTAATTCCTATAAAAGAAAGTTTCCAAGTCATTTTGATCATCTAGCTAATCTATGCAAGCATTATCAAGAGTAATTTTCAAGATCTAGGCATTCAAGAGTCTTCACAAGAGCATTCAAGAGCATGTAATCAACAAAGTTAAAGCTTGGGAGA
Source organism: Sequoiadendron giganteum (assembly GCA_007115665.2). NCBI lineage: Eukaryota > Viridiplantae > Streptophyta > Pinopsida > Cupressales > Cupressaceae > Sequoiadendron > Sequoiadendron giganteum. The sequence continues at coordinate 487,582,707 of CM021105.1, read as the reverse complement.
AACATTAAAGTTTTTTTGTAGGTCTTCAAACTCACTTTATTCAAGATCTAGCATTTTAAAGGGTTGATCATGGTTGTCTATGGTGAATCATGATGGATTCTAGGCTGGGGAGATGCAACTAGCCATCAAGACAAGCCTAAAGACTTGTTTACTAAGCGATTCCATCCTCCATTATCACTCTACTTTCAGCCTAAGGAAGGTATAAGCATCGTTAGGGCTTGTTTGGGGTGATTAGAGATTGCTCCAAGTGAGTCATTCATCTTCATATTTCCATTCTTGCATCATATTCTTACACATTAGAATAGGATTGCATTGTGCTTCAGATTTCCTAGTCTTAGACACACTAAGGCTAGGGTTTTCATTCCTATTTGCATGCATATTTGATTATTTCATCAAGGTTTAATTACCAAACTAGGGGTTTGACCATGGAAAACCCCCCATTAGAAAATCAAGTCTATATTATGTTTTACAGGTATTTTCGTAGATTTAGGTCTAGAATTGAAGTTGGAAGAAAAGAGTAGGTGTTGAAGTGCAGATCAAAACTTTAATTTGTAGAAAAAGAAGAATGGAATTGATTCACCACAAGTGGCGAATGAGTCCCACTATAGTTGTTTGGAAGATTTGTTTATAGATTCAAATACCCTTTATTCTCAAAATAGGCTCCTATGCAAAAATCTATATCTAGGACTGATTAACCCAGGTTGGTGAATGAATCCCAATTGGTCAAAACATCAAATTCTTCAGTGTTTTAGGGTTTCTTCCAATAAATTCCAAGTTTCTAGGTGCACATCATTCATTTTACTACTTTTTTATTCTATTTTGCTTGCATTTCTAAGGCATTTTATAGGTCATTTCATTGAGTTAGGGTTTTGCATTTCATCTAGTATTTCATTATCTTTTCCAAGTCTAAAATTTGTGGTGAACCCCTCATTAGATCATATTCAACTCCTAGGACAAGCCCTCTTGCAAGATCTCTTTCTCCTTTGCAAAGAGATCTCAAGGGTTTGCTCTTGAGTGAAAGTGAGTGGAGATTGTTCCTTCTAGGTCCTAAACCCTAGAGAAAGGCCAATTTTTTTTCCACCTTTCACCAAAAATCATGAACAAAAACTCAAATCCTCACTGTCATAGCAACACATCGTGGAGCATATGTCAGAGCACACACATATTACCTGCAAACTTTCTCTATTACAATTTTTTGAATATCCTCGACATATACAACCAATAACCAACTTCCATGAAATCAATGACAATAGAAACTAGTTGAAAACCAATTAACTAGTTGACGTTAATGACAACACGTTCATACTTAGAACATTCCCCCCCTTTGTCATTGATGGCAACACATGATGTGAAAAACCATCAAAAACAACACAACATCTCTAAACCATCAAACTCTCTTTTTCCAGAATGCTTTTCTCCCCCTTACTTTCTTATTTTTTTCACATGATACTTTCTTCCCCTTTGGCATCAATGGAAAAGGTAGAATATATTTGACATTTTTTTCCACCTTTGACATTAAGAATATTATTAGTACAAAATATTCTCCCTTAGGAGTACACCCAAACAACTCCACAATGACAACACATGAGACTACCTTCTCCCCTAAGAGGTAGCCACTAAAAATAATTCTAAAAGAAAGATAGATCCATATATCCATTGAAATTATGCATCTCCATATGCATCTAATTCAAGAAAGGAGGGGCAATAACCCCTAACTTCTCCCAAAGATACTCAAAAGTATCTTTAGGAAGAGCCTTAGTAAGTATGTCACCAATTTGATCCTTTGTAGGTATATATTCAAGCTTTACTTCATTATCCATGACCTTCTCCCTCAAAAAGTGATACCTTATTGATATATGATTTGTCCTTGAGTGCATCATTGGATTATTTGAAATGCTAATTGCACTTATATTATTTTCAAAAAATAGAGATGGGATCATCATACATTACTATGATATCCTTCAATGTCTGTCTCATTCACAAAACTTGTGTGTAGTAGGATGTTGTAGTAATACACTCAACCTCTGAAGTGGATAAGGAAATTGAATCTTTCTTTTTACTTAACCATGACACCAATCTACAACCAAGAAAGAATGCACCACCACTTATACTTTTTATGTCACCAACACAACCTGCCCTATCTGCATCTATACACACTGTAAAATTAGTATCCCTAGGATACCATAAGCCATAATCCAGAGTGCCATTTAAGTATATGAATATCCTCTTAACAACAAAAACATGTGTTTCTTTAGGCTACTCTTGAAATCTAGCCACAAGAAAAACTAAATGCATGATATCCAGTCTGGTAGCAGTTAAATATAGCAGTCTTCCAGTCATAGATCTGTATTTTCTCTTATCAGCCTTAGGTGAATCATCATATTTACTCAATTGACAACCAGTCACCATAGGAGTGCATACTGGTTTGGAACCATCCATCCCAAACTTCTTCAATATTTCTCTTACATACTTTGACTATGAAATAAAAATTCCTTTTTTTGTTTGATTAATTTGTAGCCCAAGAAAGAAATTCATCTCACCAAACATAGACATATCAAACTCTTTTTTCATTTATTCAACAAACATTTTGAACATTGTTTCATTTCCTCCAAAGATAATATCATCAACATAAACAACTACCATGAAGATTTTGTCACTTTTAAATTTGAAATATAGATTGCTATCTATTGTACCTTTATTGAAACCTTGTTGAATCAAATATCTATCCAACCTTGCATACCAAGCTCTAGGATCTTGCTTCAATCCATATAAATCCTTCTTTAATTTGCAAACCATGTTCAATTGATATGACAATGGAAATCCTTCTGGTTGTTCCATGTAGACTTCTTCTTCCAACTCACCATTCAAAAATATAGACTTTACATCCATCTGATAAACTTTAAAATCCTTATGAATAGAAAATACCAAAAACATTCCGATAGCTTCCATATTATCCTCTAGAGAAAAATTATCCTAAAAATCTATACCTTCTACTTGTGAGTAATCCTTACACACAAGCCTTGCCTTATTTTTGACCACTTCTCCATTCTCATTCAACTTGTTTTTGAATACCCATTTTGATCCAATTATGTTTTTATCTATCGGTCTAGGGACCAATTCCCAGGTTTGATTTTTCTCAATTTGCATAAATTCTTCCATTTCTCTCATCCAATACTCATATTTACATGCTTCACTTACTATCTTAGGATCAACTATAGAAAGTAAACACATATTTATTTCAGCAACACCAACAACTCTACTTCTAGTCAATACACCTTTTCTCTTGTCTCCAATAATTTGATCTTCTGAATGATTATTTTTCACATATTTAGGTATCTTTGGGGACACCACCAAAGCTTCTTCTTCTTCATTATGATATTCTTCTTCTTCAAAAACTTATTCTACTTCTCTGCAATTAGGTTCATCTAATACATATCCATCAACTTCAATTGAATTATTCAATGCTTCATTAACCTTGACATTTGTGCTTTCTACAATCTGTCTCAACCTGTTATTGTAGCATCTATAAGCTTTTCTTCTAAGGGAGTATCCAAGGAAGATACCCTCATCACATCTTGCATCAAAATTTCCTAAATTTTTTTCATCTCTTTTGATATAAAATTTTATTCCAAACACTTTGAAATACTTTATAGTATGAGTCTTTCTATACCACAACTTATTGGGAGTCTTAGTGCTGTTAGATTTTGCTTGAACTCAATTAAACACATAAACAAAAATATGAATTTCTTCTTTCTAGTAGATTTCTAGTAGACCTGCCTCAGTGATCATCATTTTTTATTTCTTTCAACAACTCCATTCTACTAAGGAGTTCTAGGAGTGGACAATTGCCTTTTTATTCCATGTGCTTCACAAAACATGTTAAAATGATTGGAGGTGAATTCACCACCGAGGTCACACCTTAAGCATTTGATTTTCATATCCATTTCATTTTGAACCATAGCTTTGAATGCCTTGAATTTGTCTAATGCATCATATTTTTCTCTAAGAAAAGTAACCCATGTCATTCTAGAATAATCATCAATCAAAAGAATGAAATATCTATCACCTTGTAGACTTCTCACCCTTGTAGGACCACAAATATTTGTGTGAATTAAATCCAATAGTCCAGAAGTAGATTGTTCCTTTTACCTAAATCTGCTTCTTACTTGCTTTCCAAATTGACAGTCCTTCCAAATAGCATTAAAATGATTTGTAATCCTTGGAAAATCTCTCATAGCTTGTACTACACTGATTCTCACCATATGTCAAAATTCATATGACACATCCTTTGGTGCCATAACCAATTGTCATTAATCTGAGACATAAAGCAATGTCCATCAACACTCTTAAGTTGATAAATATTTCCTTCAAAATTATTTTTAGTAGCAATCACAGTTCTAGATCCTTTCCTTATTTCACATTTCTCATTCTAGAACACAATATTATATCCTTTACTACACATTGTCCAACTCTCAAAATATTATGCTTGCCATAAAAAATGATTGAACCTATCCCACAAATCTTAGCACTAGTATCATCTCCAAAATTAACTAAGCCTCCATCATATTTTTCAGGTTTAACAAACTTACTTTTGTCACTAGTCATGTGATGTGAATAGCCACTATCAACAACCCAATAGTTCTTTTCTTGTTTAGCATGAAAAGAAGAGATTAAAGTACCTTCAACCTTCTCGAGAGCACTTTCTTTCACAAATGTTTTAGTATTAGAAAGAGTAGATTCATCTTTTATAGCCAAGAACAAGAACTCATTATCATCAAAATCTCCATAATCATATTCTTCATAAAAAATACTAGCATCTTCATTTACATAATATTCTCTCTTGATCATCTTTCCTTTGTTTTGTTTTCCTTCTCTATGTTTATTCCTCCCATCTCTTTTAGGAAATCTCGAAGCATAATGACAGATTCATCGGCAACTAAAACATTTGAAAGGTAACCTACCTTGATACTTACTGGAGCCCTTTTTCATTCTTCTTACAAAGTTAGCTTCCACTTCATCAAAGTTTCCTTCATCTCGATCTTCAAATTTTACAACCCTAAAAGTAGTTTTTGTCTTTGATCCATTTCTCAATATAGGCTTTCTCATTTCAAAAGACTTTAGAGTACCTAACAACTAATCTTTAGTATAGGTATGATAATCTACAAATTCCTTAATAGAAAATACCTTTTCACTATATGCATCAAGGAGAGTTATGAGAATATTCTTCACTATCCTAGATTCACCCACCATTGCACCAAGTCATTGCATTCCACCTACCAACTCATCCGCTCTTTGTACGTAGTACTTAATGTTCTCATCTTTAGTCATTCACAGGATCTCAAATTGTGCCTCCAAATTCTACAACTTTGATTCTTGAACCTTTTCATCTCCTTCATGGATCTTTTCCAATGCACCCCAAACTTCTTTAGTAGTTTTAAAATTAACAACTTTAATTAACTTAGAATGTGAAAGATTATTCTTCAAAATAAATTTTTCCTTATTTTTTGCTTCATATTCCTTGATCTAATCAGTAGTACTTGGACCATTAGTAGGAGCAGTTTATGGAGTCTTATAAGCTTTCTCAACATCATATCCATAGTATTCCATATATCCTTCCATATTTTCCTTCTAGAAATTGTATTCGGTGCCATCAAACTTAGGACAATCGATAACTATCTTGTTTGCCATTCAAAACCTTTCTTAAGTGGTTAATCTATTCTCCAAGGAACCAAGATCTGATACCAATTTTTGAACAAGAAAAATAAGAGGGGGGTGAATCAGTTGTGTATACACCTAAAATTGGTCTAGAGCATCTGGTTAATTAAATACAAATTATTTGATTAATTATCCTAATTTCCTCTACTATTGAATAAATAGAAATAATTATTTATATAGTTCACATTTAAATTCATCCTAATTAAATAAACAAAATTAAATACTTTGTTTGATTTAATTAATCAAATCCTTTTCTTAATGTATCAAATCCATCTTAAATTATTTAAATAAAGACAAAACACTTTATTAATTAATTGCCATATTCTTTTGTCTAATTTAATAAACAACTATCCTATAGTTCGTTTTATTAAATTATTTATCTTTCTTTTGCTAATTTAAATAAATCAAAATATTTGAATTAAAGCACAAAGAATATTCCATCTATATCCTCTCAAAATTGAATTAGATATCCTATGTTTAATTTATGTCAAAATCATGTCAAAATTAATTGATTGAAACTTCATGAGAAGTTTTGGAGACAAATTGGAGATAAATTTGGAATTTGATCTCTCAATCCTCCTCCATCAATCCTTCCTTGTTTTCCTGGGTAGAGACAATCTCCATCTTTCTCTCAATCTCCTCCATCTCTCACCATTCAATTCTCTAGATTTAATCCAAGCCTCTCAAAGCTTTCCCTGTGCATTTCTACAGCCAGGAATTCTATAAATAAAGCCTCATTGAACCAAGAAAAGGATCTAGATAATCAAGTTTATGCACTCTTACTCTGCAGGAATTCAAGCATCAAGCATCAAGCATTCACACATCAAGCATCAAGCAATCAAGTTTTCAACCATGGCTGCCTCTTGTAGCTGCAATTATCTATTTCATGTCCATGTCATGCTAGTTTAATTCATTTATCATTTACTAATGCATTACCATCATCTCGTTCTTTGAATTGTCATTTTAACACTCTTATTTGCTTAAACAATCTGAGAGCAATTAGGATTTAATAAATCTTTGGAGATAGAGAGCAATATGACGCTTTTGATAGATAATTCCTTTGAATTGATTCATTTAACTTTTCTATTAATATAATGCCGTATTAAGAAGTGTTTTAATCTTATTCACATATTCACACTTACAATTTGGCACCCACCGTGGGGCATTAACCCCAATTTTATCAAAATTATCAATTTTTTCTGGAAAGTGTCACGCAAATTCTTGGCATGTTTTTCTTGTAGCGCGTCCATTAAAAGTTTTAGCACTTCTGGTCATTGTTTCAGCACTTTCAACTTTAGCGCTTTCGGTTGCTGTTTTAGCACTTACGGTCATTGTTTTAGCGCATCGGGTAATTTAGCACTTCCATGGCAAACTTCGGCGCTTCGATACCCTGTTTCGGTGCTTTCGGGTTTTAGCGCATCAGGTAACTATTTTAGCACTTCGGTGCAATATTCCAACACTTTTATAAAATCAGTCTGGATCCGATGCATCCGTGGCCAGATTTTTTTTTTTTCACAGTTGGACTAAAATGTATCAATCTAGGATAGTCACTTCAAAGTTTTCTAAAATTGATCAATCTAGGATAGTCAGTTCAAAGTTTTTCTAAAATATATCAATCCCAGGATAGTCACTTTCTTGTTTTTCTTAAAGCAAATCTATCAATCCTAGGATAGTCACTGCATTTTTACAGTACAAGTTAAAAAGAACAACATGATTTTTGTGGAGCAACACCTTCACATAGATTAGAAAATTTCTTTTTGGGCTTTAAAACAAAACAACTTATATGCTATGCTTGTGGTGATTAGGCTTATTCTCTCCCCTTAATTGGGTGACCAAAGTGCCAGATTCACTTTTATTTCCTGTCATTTATGCTTTATTAAATCCTTTAGCAGGCCTGCCGTAGTGGGAAAAAGTACTCACCCTATGGGAATGACCTAAGTGGGAACAACCAAAGCCAGGTTTTCCAACCCACTATAATAAAATGCAAGTTGTTGATGAAATTCCAACTTGATGGTAGTAAGCAAGATAACCATCCCCAAAATATTTGTTCTAAAGATTGGGAGGTCTCCTGAGGGAGTTTATCTATTTTCCACACTGAACGGAACCCTATCTACGAACCATAGAGTAGTTTCTCGCCGAGTCAGTATCCATACATTGTCATACTCACGGTGCAAGGGGAGGGAATAATTTACCCCCAAGAAACTCACCATATAATTACCAAGGACCGCTTACTCAGGGGATTTAGTATCCACTTCCGTCACTTTGAGTACGTGCCTGGCAACGACAAAAACACAGGCGCCCTCAAGGGGGTGACACTGCTGTGTGAGTCAATGTAATTCAAGATGTGGGTTGTGAGTATAATGATGACCTACTTGTCCTTAAGTGTGAGTCTATTTGATTTGTGTACAATTTTCAAAACAACCTGTGAAAATTAATAAAGATCATTCGTGATTTTTGAACATACACGATCTTTTCATTTTTTAAAACACTTATTCAAAATTGCTTGCCGTGTTTTCACAAATTCATTTAAATCAGATTAAAGATCATCCTAAAAATGTCAAGTCAAAACAAATCAAAAAATCCATGCTACGAAAGTGGAAGTCCACCATATTTCTCAAGAGAAAAATCAAAGTCACAAAACCCAAGAAACCTCTCGGTTATAGAAATAAATTAAGAAAACAACGTTTTCTATATCAAAATCGGAAACTCTTTTTACAACATAGAATATTCATCCACAGATATCATGATTTTGCTAGGGGTCACACATTAGATTACGCAGTAGAGCCACTCTACTCACGAGCCTTCTTCCAGAGGAGAGCTCTCACACAATTCCACAACCGTAGTCAATGGATTCATCCTTCTTATCTTCCACAATCTCTGATACAGTATGCCACAAGACCAAATCAAATTTTGTAGTAGAAAGTCTTAAAAAGTCCTATTTTTAGCATTCTGGAAAACCTGTTTCAGCGCTTCGGGTCACTGTTCTAGCGCTTTCGTGAAACAACACTTTCGGGCACTGTTTTAGCACTTACAGTCGTTATTCTAGCACTTCTGTCAAAATAGCGCTTCTATCACTTTTTACAGTGCTTCTGGGCTCTTTTTCGGTGCTTCTGTGAAGTAGTGCTTCTGTCATTTTCTCTAGCGCTTTTGGGCACTATTTTAGTGCTTCTATCAAAATAGCGCTTCGGTCACTTGTTTCAGCGCTTCTGGACTCTGTTCCAGCACTTTGGGTAAATAGCACTTCTGGCATCTATTTTAGCGCTTTCAAAACAGAGAGTTTAAAATTTTTACCAATCCATCAGTCTGTCATTTTATCCACATTTTTCATCAGAATCAAATTTCTTCTTATCAGAATCAGTGTCTAGGAACCAAAGTCAGAAAGGTTTATACAAATTTCCAAACTTATCAACTAAAACAAGATCTTGCAAATCACAAGTGTCAAAATCAAATACACAATCAATTACTACACTAAAGTTTCATTATCAGGATACTATCATCCTTCATCACGAAACCAAGTATAGTAATTAAATTTTTAAATGGTGTCTCATCAATAAGATCAGTCATCTCATTCGACTTTGTTTAAAAAAGTTCAATTGACACTATCCCGCACATAAGATCAACATTTTAGAAGAAAGGGAAAAAATTTGTATGCCGATCTTCACTAGGTACCAAAAACAAAGACTCTTAGAGCAAGAAATTTTAAAATCCCAAGCAATGGTAGAGGAAAATCCTTGGAACAATCTGAACTGAAATGATAAAAATGAAATAACTCCAGAGGACATCCAGGTAGCTCAACAAGATCCCAAGTTCCATATGTTTATGGAAAATATTCTAGAACAAGATATGGAGAAATATCTTTTAATGTTAGCTGAATCAGGGGCAAAACTTCCAAAAGATTTTGATGTAAACCGTTTGAAGGAAACACCAGAAATGAATGAGACTGAGATACTACAACCTACACAAATGATAGATCCAGTTGCTACTTTAACATCACAGATGCAAATGTTACAGCAAAAAATACAAGATATGACGAAAGGGACTACCAAGAGATATGTGATACAAGACATTTGTCCTTATCCTTTCAATGCAACAGTCGGATTGATACCTTTTCCGAGACATTGTGAGATCCCAAAATACGATAAGTATAATGGAAGAACAAATCCAATCGATCATGTCAGAGAATTTAAAACAATGAATCTTGAGTTTGCCAAAGAGGAAACTTATTTGATGAGATTATTCTGAAGGAGTTTTGGAGGATCATGCATGGAGTGGTTTTTGAAGTTAAAACCAGGTATCAAAACTTTTGAGGAATTCATCAACAGATTTATCTCTCAATACTCATTCAACATCCAACACAATGTTACTATCAAATATCTTTACAATCTAAAACAAAACAAAGGAGAAATTTTCTTGTCTTTTCTCCAAAGATGGCGATGCTTGTTCGCTAGATATCCTAGATCCATTCCTGAAGAAGAGAAGATGGAATTGTTCATTGAAAACTTGATGGAAGAAATGAGTTATAGATTGGAACTACAATGTCCTCCAACATTTGAGAAAGTGATAGAAAATGGTCTTAAAATTGAAGAGGCGTTAGTCAAGAGAGGAGTTATCAAGCATTTTAATGATAAAATAAACAACACGAGTAACTCCTCAAATCAATACTCAAGCAGAGAGAAGCCAAAATTTTGGCAAAAGAATCGAAACACAAATGAGACAACAAATGATCCCCAAAATGTCAAACCGGTTTTCAACTTGACTACATCCACATCAAAGAATCAAAACAATGAACAAAATGTCAAGTCAAATACCATACAAAGCAATGAAATCATAAAACCACAGTCATATCAAAAACCATCAAATCGGTGAAGGTTCACACCTTTGGGTCAAACAATGGAATCAACAATGAAAGAATTAGTTACCAGAGGCCTTCTCACTGCATAGGAAGCTAGATTCTGGGATCCAAAAGTCAAACCATCATGGTGGAATGATGCTGATTACTGCAACTTTCATAATAACAAGGGTCACAAAACAAATGACTATATGGAGTTGAAACACGCAGTGCAAGACTTGGTGGACAATAACGAAGTGTATGTGAAGGAACCTCAAAATAACAATGATCATTCGGCTTTCAAAGATCCGTTGCCAAATTATGACAAAGGAGCATCATCCTCTTCGAACAACAAAGGAAAGAACATCAATCATATCTATGACAAAACAATCCTTTGTCTATCTGAAGTAAAAAATGATCATACAATTAGTGATAACATTGATGAAAATGAAACCAACAACATTACCTCTTTGGATTTACTCCCAAGTGTGCAAAACTCTGATAATCAAATAAATGTCTTAATAATCAGAGAAAATCAAGAACATCAACTAGCCAATGTGCTAACTAGGGGACAATCCAAGGTAATGTTAAAGGGAATTGGCTCCACACATGCAGTTCCACCTCCATCACATTATAATGTTATCAATCACATGCAAAACACCCCCCGAGAGAATCAAGAACATCAACCGACAAACATCATGACTAGGGGGCAAGCCAAGGTAGTATTAAAAGGAGTGGGATCTCAATGTGTGGTTACGCCTCAATCTCATTATAATATTGTCTATCAATTGCAAAACATCCCCACACAAATATCGATACTGGAACTCCTTAAATTGTCACCATCACATAAGGAAGTTCTCGAACAAGCATTAGTTGCCACAACCATACCAAAGAATCTGGATGTTTGTCAATTCCAAGCTATGGTAGGACATCTGACTACCCCGCATTGTCTGTCATTCTCTGAATAGGATGATGTCTCATTAAACCATCTGCATAATATAACATTACATATCAAAGTATTTATCCATAATCATCGTGTTAAGAGAGTTCTAATAGATGGGGGAGCTGGTCTGAACATTTGCACCCTCAAATTAGTCCGTGCACTAGGATATTCTGATGACGCTATTGATTTTCAAAGGAAAATGACCATCAAAGCATATGATGAGGAAGAAAGATCATCCAAAGGTTTAATTGTATTACCCATTCAAGTGGGACCCATGATGAAGCATATAACATGTCAAGTATTGGAAAGAGAGTTGACATACAACATACTCTTAGGATGACCCTAGATTCATGAAATGCAGGCCGTACCTTCTACATACCATCATTGCCTAAAGTTTCCAGTAAATGGATAAGAGGTGACTATAGCTGTTGATTATAATCATCCACAACATTGTGACACATTGAGAATATCTCAAGACACCTTTGTCCCTCACAATAGGGAAGCTTCAAGTTCAAATTCATCGAAGGAAGAACAACGTCCGAGTATCACTACCAAGTGGGTGGAAAAGAAAGGTAAAGAAAAAGAAACAAGTCATGTTGAAACAAACAATCCGGATCCACAAAATTCTCTATCAAAAAAATTTCAAAAGTAAGTTCAGTTGACAAATAAAGGAATGGGACAGTACTCAATGGAGCAATCGCTTAACTTATCATAGTTAATGCCATCTCCTAGGACATATGGTCAACCATTAATGATCAAACCTCCAACATCTTTACCTGGCAAGTTATTCAAGAAACATTTGTCAGATCCAGAACTATAGTAGAAGAAATGGACAACAAAGCAATCCTGGATTGGCTATACAAGGATGAAGAACCATCAACATCAGAGATCGGTATAAAAAATGTTAACATCAACACAGACAAGTATGGCAAAGGAAAGGCCATTCTTGAAAAGATGGGTTATGAAGGAAAAGGACCTATGGGATTAAGAAAGGAGGGAATCACATAACCTATCACACCTCTCACTCTCCACACAAAAGAGAAGCTAGGACTAGGATATTTTTAAGAAGAGAAGCAGGAGCTAACAAAGATGACTATAGAAAATATCCTTCACTTTAGAGATGATTCTGAAATAGACTCAAATGAATATGAGTGGGCATTACCTTGTGATCTACTTTTCGTTGATATTCCAGTCGATGTGATTGAAAAATATGCACCTACATGTGAGGAGGGCCAAGGCTCTGGGTCTAGACCATTCGTCGTAGGATCACTAAATATCAATGACTCTAGTGAGGATGAACATAATTTGAGTGAACTAGATGATTTCGAAGAGGGTACCATCATGGATCTCAATATCCCAAATGACAATTATGATGATATTTCTATCCTCACCCTTATTTCCATTGACCCAAATCAATTCGATGATATCATGCCATTAATCCATCCAGAACTTATCTATTGGGAACCTATCGAACCTTTGACTGTACCAAAATTTGCAGATGATAATGCCATTGTCCATTTCCTATGTCATACTGAACCTGATACAAATCCTATCTATAATACTCATAACAATACGACTCATCAGGAGGGTGTCAAATCTTCCAGTTGAAAAATTGAAAATAGGGAAAATAGATCTAATGGTGAAAACCATTCTATGGCAACATTAGATCTGGAAAAAGTAAAAATAAAGAACGCATCCAATGGTGAAAACCTTTTCGAGGTACTGAAGGATGGAAGATTTGACACTCTCCTAGAACATTATCATGAGCGATCATCAGTTCTAGTCGAACCTACACAATCGGTGGACATCGGCACAAAAGAGAAGGAAAAAGTTCTACATCTAGCAGAATCAATGACTAATCAAGAGAGACCGGAATTTATCAATTTCTTTAAAACAAGAAGCATCAACTTTGCTTGGTCATATTCTGATATGCTAGTCTTAGATCCCTGCTTATGCATCATTTGTCTTTGCCAATAGGAATCAAGCCTGTTAAGCAAAAATTATGAAAAATGCATCCTCACATCGCATTGATGGTAAAGAAAAAATTAAAGAAATTATTGGATGCTAAATTCATAAGGTCTATAGACTATGCTGAGTGGATATCGAACATAGTACCTATTTCAAAGCCAGACAACAACATTAGAATCTGCACAAATTTCAGGGACCTCAATAAAGCATGCCCGAAGGATGATTTTCCACTGCCAAATATAGACATCATTGTGGACTTGATGGCAGGGCATGCTATGTTATCAATCATGGACGACTTCTCTGGGTACAACCAAATAATAATAGCTCCAAAGGATCAAGAAAAGATGACTTTTACATGTCCATGGGGAACCTTTTGTTGGAAAGTCATTCCATTTGGTCTAAAGAATGCAGGAGCCACTTATTAAAGAGCAATGACGACAATCTTCCATGATATGATGCATACTTTCATGGAAGATTATATGGATGACATCTTGGAAAAATCTACTACAAGGGAAAGACATCTACATATCCTAGATAAAATCTTCATGCGGATGGAGAAATTCAATGTCAGGTTAAACCCCAAGAAGTGTGTCTTTGGGGTTACATCAGCAAAACTACTAGGATACATTGTTTCGGAAAAGGGCATTGAGGTGGATCCAAAAAAAGTCAAAGCAATTATGGAGATGCCACCTCCTAAGAATAACAGCCAACTTAGATCACTACAAGGATGGCTTCAATCGATCAGAAGATTCATCTCCCAGTTGGCAGACAAAAGTCATCCTTTTAATCATCTATTACATAAGAATATAGTTTTCAAGTGGGATGAGGGGTGTGAAGCAACATTCAATGAAATCAAGCAATATCTAATGTCACCACCCATTCTCATACCACCAACAGAAGGAAGGCCTCTCCTTTTGTACATTGCCATGACAAATATCTCTTTGGGGGCACTATTAGCACAAGAGGACTATGAAGGGAAAGAGCACACCATCTACTACATCAGTAGAACTTTAAATGGCTATGAAATAAACTATACATTCATAGAGAAGTATTCCTTAGCAATGGTGTTTACTACTCAACAACTGAGACACTACATGCTGACTCATACAATCAGGTTAATTGCAAAGATTGACCCTTTGAAGTATCTACTAAGTAAAGCTACCTTAACAGGTAGACTGGCGAAATGGGTTATGCTCCTGAGTGAATTCGACATTCAATATGTCGAGAGAAAGGAAATCAAGGGACAAGAAATCACTGAACAACCAGTTGAAGCTCCTCTACCAGATGATCACCCAATGACAATGGAATTTCCAGATGTAGACATTATGACAACAATGCCCCAACAATGGATACTATATTTTGATGGATCATATACACAATGAGGATCAGGAGTAGGGATCTTGTTCATCTCTCCCCAAGGACACACAATTTTGAAATCATATAGACTCATGTTTCAGTGTGCAAATAATGTGGCAAAATATGAAGCATTGATTATTGGGGTCAAGATAACAATTCAATGGAAAATCATGAATTTACAGGTATATGGAGACTCTCAACTAATTATTTATCAATTAAATGATGAGTATCAAACAAAAGATGACAAATTGATGCCCTACAATCAGCAAATAGATAATCTGAAACAGTCTTTTGTTAGTATCAGGTTTGATCAAATTCCAAGGGCAGAGAACAAAGTTGTAGATGCTATGGCTACAATTGCTTCATTACTACAATTGCCTAAGAAGCATGTTTGTTATGAGTTTATGGTAGAACAAGTATCATGTCCTTCACATTATAAATTAGAATCCACTACCATATGTCATCTAGAAACCACTGAAACCTCCATATACGAAAAAACCTATGCTTACCTGAAAGATGATATTCTTCCTCTTGATTTTTCTAGGAACCAAAAACAAAACTTTATCCGCCAATCCGCCCAACATAATTTAATAACAAATGTCTTTTATCGTCAAGGTCTTGATGGTACCCTACTCTGATGTCTAGAATGCAACGAATCTGAAATGGCCGTACGAGAAGTTCACGAGGGTATTTGTGGTACTCACTCGAGTGGAATAACTCTAGCTAAGAAACTCCTCTATTTGGGATATTATTGGCCATGCATGGAAAAATAATCATATCAGTTTGTCAAGAAATGTCAAAAATGTCAGGTTCGCAGCAGTCTGGTTCATGCACCAGCACAAGAGTTGCATCCCTTCACATCAACATGGCCTTTTTGTCAATGGGGCCTAGATCTGGTAGGAAAAATACATCCATCTTCATCTAATGGACACAAGTTCATTATTACAGCTACAAAGTATTTCACAAAATGGATAGAGGTAGTACCTCTTACTACCATCACCAGGAAACAGATTTCCTCTTCCATCTTGAACTACATCATCTGTCACTATGGAATCCTTCAATCTATAATCACAGATAATGGACGACCTTTCAAGAATCAAGATGTCCAAGAGCTATGTGATAAGTTCCACATCCAACATCATTTTTCAACACCGTACTATCCTCAAGGGAATGGCCAAGCAGAGGCCTCAAACAAAACCATACTCAAAATTCTCAAAAAGATGGTTAATGATGTTGGACGTGATTGGCATGTTCAACTCAACCCTGCACTATGGGCCTACAGAACAAGCATCAGAACACCAACGAGAGCTACACCATTTGCTTTGGTATATAGATCAGAAGCCATATTTCCCATTGAAGTTGAAATTCCATCCCTTCATGTATCACTCAGAGGTATCATTTCAGATGAAGACTATAGAGTATCTAGATTGCAGGAACTGGAATTGCTGGACGAACATCATCAACAAGCTGTTAATCATCTAACAGCTTATCAACAGAGGATGTCAAGAAGTTACAATCACAGGGTAAAACCGAGGGTCTTTCAAGTTGGTGACTTGGTACTAAAAGAAAACCCTAGGAATCAGCAGGATAGGGAGAAGAAAGGAAAATTTGAGCCTAATTGGCTTGGTCCCTTTGTCGTCATATCAGTGTATGGATCAGGAGCATATCAACTATCAATGTCAGAAGGGGATCTGTTTGATGAACCTATCAACAGTCTCAGAAAATTCTATGCTTAAATCTCCTAGTGCACGGGGAAAAATTCTGAAAATTGTTTCATTGGTGAAAACCTAGCAAATAGGCATCTTGGCAACACAAAAATACAAAAAAAATAGAAAAAGAAAAAAAAGAAAGAAAAACAGAAAAATAAAAATAAAAATAAAAAAATACAAAAACACAAAGGGTGTAATCAAAGCATATGGTGAAAACTTGGAAACAGGCGTCGTATGTGATTCTAAGATCAACTTTCCCATCTATTTGGATATATATCAGGATAATTAGTCTGGCAGCTAATACCGTTTCATATCATGTCCGTCATCTTGCCATCTTTGTATCCATATCACAATCATTTTCAAATAGTCAAGTATTACTCCAAAGCTTGGGGACAACATCTGGATATCATTAGGGGCAACACAAATGTATTGATTTCACCAAAGGGAAACACAACAGTATAGTAGAAAAATGAAAACAAAGATCACAACGCAATATCAATCATCATCAGAAAAACATCAACCATCATATCGTATCGAAAATCCAAAAACATGTCAAAAAGGTAAGTCTGAAAAAAAAACATCCAAAAACATAGGTCTGTGTTAGTCGAACTACATGGTCTCTGCTTGTGTAACGTAGGCAAGGCTAATCTTTGATCAGCCCCCGAGACCCCTAAGATAGGTTACTAAGTTAGGTCTTTTGTCAAAATCAGGATGGATGATCTAAAATCTGAATAATGAATGAAACACTCTAAGTAAACAATGGATAAAATTGTGCTTTCAATTATCATTACTTTGGAGTTACTCAATGATGTATTAAACTAGAGGAACAAGGAAAAAGAATGATGTTTTTATTATCTACTGTCTGTACATTAATCATATCAATGTATCAATTGTTGGGGGATATGCTATGTAAATGTATCACCGATGACATTAAGATTTCACACATTGAAATGATTAATCACTGCCTGTTTACACAATGAATGCTTAGGTCATCTTGGTTAAATCATACTTAGATGCTTGTGTTCACTTATAAAAAATCATGAAAGTAGTACTCAGGTCGTCATTGATCTAACACATACCATTGATGCTTGTATTCACTTTCAACATCCAATAAAGCTCTATGATGACAAAAAAAGCACAAAGTATTGTTAAAATGACAATTGTTTTGCATATAGTTACATGTTAAAAATTAGATTGTATTCATCATCATTCATTATCTGCAGAGTATTTGTTGCATAAAGGATTCCAATCAATGATTATCTAATCTACAAATAAGACTGAGTATACTTGACATAAAATCCAAAAAATCATCAAAAACATGTAAGAGTCATCATCGCATCATTTAGTATCATCATTTCATCATTCATACATACATCAAATAAACTATGAATTAAATTGTACCATAAGTAAATCCTGTTTAATTTTACCATAACACCATTCATTACATTATCATCTACCAACATCATATGCATACATTATTTACCATCCATACGTTTACCATCCATCATAAGATCATCATTTACATCATCAAATTTAGAAATTCATACATCACATCATATATCCATATATCATACATTCTACACATGCATTTATCATTACATCATTGCATTAAAATAAAAAATCATTCATATACATCATCACATTCAGAATTAAATCATCACAAAATCATATAATAAAAGCATCCATCACATAGAAATCATAAAGCCATCATCATATCACATCAACTGCATCTGATATATATATATCACAAATGTCAAGTATACAATGAAGTCTGGTCTACAAAATACATAATCAACAATGAGCTACAATCATAATATACATCATAGAGGATCACTGGTGTATGTGCTTCAAGGTGTGCTTACACAAGTGCTAAGAAGACCTTACTTGTCTTCTTCTAGGATCCTAACCTGCTCTAGGATCTTCAAAAGGCTTAGATGATTAACTAAGGCCTTGTCTAACTCTTCTCTAAGAGCCTAATTCCTTGTGCTTAACCTTGAAGGACAATCACCCTTAGTTCACCTCAACACTTTCTCCCACACTTAGAAGACTCTAAGTTCCACCAACACACAATTCATTGAATTGATTGTAGGGGTGTCAAACATCTTGAAAATCATCCATGTGATTCTATTTGGATCCATTTTGAGGGATCACCAAACCTTTCTCCAACTGGGTGTTAGAATTTATCTTGAGGAGGCCTAGTTTGTAGGACCCTACTGGTTTCTTGCTCACATCTCACCCAAATGGATCAATAGTCCCTCAATCCTCCTGTCATATCAAGACCTATTTGTGTCCCACTTGGAATTGTACTTCACTCCCCTGCCTATTTTCTTCAATTCACACTGTCAAACCTCTAACTGGGCACTCTAAGCTTGCCTAAGATTTGACATTACAAACACAACTGCTCAACTCTTCATGACTCCTAACACTAAGTATGTACAAACAAATGAACCCCCTCAAACATTCATCTACCCTTAGGAAGATCCCGTGGCTAGACTTCATGGGGGAGTCATAGACAAACAAGCTAATCAAAACTAGACCAGGAAAACCTCTACCTTAACCTACTTATCCAAAACACTAGATTAACTCAACTTAACTTGTTTACAGAATGAAAAATCCTTATTACTATCCTATGAACACTAATCTAACATCAAATAAAAACATTAAATCCATGTTCTATCACTATCACACTATAATACTCGGTATTCACACAAAAACAGAATTGCAGAGCCACTTTCTATTTCAAAACTCTTGTTACAATTCAACTACTAACTAACTGGATCCAAGCTCCTCAAATATCTTAGTTCCATTCTCTAGGTTTCTAGGCCTGTTAGTTGATACCCCACTCCTAGCTTTTAGGGAATCCAAGTTTGTTGAGTTGCATGCAACATTTACAATAAATCTCCAATGTTATCATGACAATTTTTTTGGCATCTTTACATTTATTAGGCCAACTAGAATATACGACCTCTAAGCCAAGTAGTTCGAAGAACTAATCATCATAACTAGCCTTAAAGCATCCTTCCTACATCTCTCATGTGTTCGGACCACATTAAGGACTCAAATCCAACATTAAGCTTCTAAAACTAAGCTAACCAAAACAACAAATAGTGACTAATTGGTGACCTTAGTTCTAACACTAACTCACCTAGTCCACACTTAAGCAAGAACTTCTAAGGTCCAAAATAAACACACAAACCCTTTGACTTGGCTAATGTCAGATACAAGCCAAAAATGACAAGAAAAATGGATGTTAGCCTAGGTGCTCCTGCACCAATCACAATGGCATATACGACCTGCTACTGCTAGAGTGAGCGGGCCCAACAGGACCTGTACCACCACCACCCCCAGACGGACCCAGATCTCTGGGATCTTTGCGTGGAGGCTGTGTCACCCCCTCAATGACTATTTGCATATGTGTCCACCCAGATCTCGATGGGGCATAACTGACTCGGTGCTCGGCAGGCACTGCATCATGATATCAGCCTCTGTAGAACTCTGCCTCTTGACCAAACCGCATAACCTCTCTCATATAATCACCTATGGAGGTGCCATCGACCAATCTCTAGAGAGTCTCCACTGTCTCCTGTGCCCTCTCGACAATCTACCGAGCACTGTCTCACTCAGTTGTCAAGGTATCAACCTACGTCTGCATGACGGCTAACTATCCTTGTACCTGTGCTAAGGCCTATGCATGAGCCTGAGACTGTGCCTGCATCTGAGTCTGGGTCTGCACAAGTATACTCCGAGCCTGTACCAACTGCCCCTACAAAGTCTGGACCTGTTCCTGGAGCCCAACTTTCTGTCTCTGTTGGTTGACTACTGGCACTATCACTGCTTGCCTCTTGCAAGGCCTGCTAGAAGATGGCGCACTATTGATGGTTGGTCCTGACCCTCTGTCTCCTCCACTGTCGCCGTCACTATCATCACTACTGCTGCCCGAACTACTGCTGCTCTCTGAGCTACTACCTGATGAAGAATCCTCTCCACCACCACTATCTGCAAGACCCTCTACCACATCCTCCTGCATAGGTAAAGGTACCGGATCATCAGGAAGGGTGATATGCATATGTGGAACCAAATCCAGGAATGCGGCATAATCCTTAGTAACCAGCACCATTGCAATGTCTCTCTGCATGTCCCAAGGTGATGGCTGCAGTGCTTGATACCCCTCTACTATCACATCATAAGATAGACGCGGACCCCAATAAGGAATATCCATCCGTCACCTTGCATAGTGAGCAACTCCCTGTGGCATACACTGTACAATGCCATACTATCGGTATACTCGGTGCAGCAAAAATCTCTTGGGAACAAATGGAGTACGATCGATAAGATACATGGAGTCACAAAGGAATCCCAATACTACACCATCCTCATCCCACTCCTCATATTCAAGGTATGGGCACTAGATAACGGTCTCTGTATCATCGAACACCCACCTCCAATGCTCTAACTTGCCCATTCGGGCCTGTGTAAACCGATCACTGTATCAAAAAACATATGGTCTGTCGGCTGGTCTGTCTATAACTGGAAAAGGCTGAGCAATAAAAAAGTGCTCCCATGCCCACACACCTGTAACAGGGTCATCCCTATTGATAAACTCCTTGCTCCAAGATACACGACCGAGTGTAAATCATGATAAAGATGTTCCAGCATGCACATCCCCCATGCATATCTGGTACTGTGTACCATCATGCTCTCAAGAGTCCTACCCCAGCCAATGAGGAATCCATTTGACCTACGATTAGGGCAAAGGAAAGCTCCAATGAATCCAGCTAGCACTGCTGGTAGTGTAGCATATGAGTCAGAAATCCTCCTCCACCGAACGCTCAGACCTGCGATGTCCTAATCTTGAAACACTCTACGAAGAGCATCTCTACTGCTGGTCCCATGAGAATCATACACAACTATCTCGCCCATAAAAGGAATCTGCAGAATCTGCCACACATCCTCAGGTGTGACCGTCATCTCACCAGTAGGTAGGTGAAAGGTGTTGTGGTCACTATGCCACCTCTCAGCCAATGCGATCAACAGACCCCGATTAATCCTAATCTGGGGCATATCAAGCAAGCTCATAAGACCGCATCGGTCTATCACCTGCAGCTCATCTGGTGTCAGATGAGGTATCAAGTCTATAGTCTATGGAAATCTCTCTCACATCTAGAGAGTACCTAGATGCTCCTATCATCACAATAGAAAATCAACAAATCAGTGAACTATGTCAGAAATTAAAAGTCAATCTACTATCAAGTCTATTCCAAAATTCTAGTATGATTTTTCGATCAAAATTCATGGGAAAACATCAAAAAACCTTATCTATCATAAGATTTTTCAAAATAGTATCTAATCTCACCTATCATGAGATTTATTGGATATTGAATCATCTCCTTGCCTATCATGAGGATCATCAGAAATAGTTTTTTTCTTCTCGCCTATCATGAGAAGTTAGACTTATTTAAAACATCAATCCTAGACATCATGAATTTGGATTATCAAATCATACCACTCCAAAGAATGGACATGATCACAATTGACAAAATTAGGGTTCACTAAGTCAAAAATTCTAATTCTGACACGAAAGCACCAAATCAGGGACCTAAAGCGCTAAATCCCAAAAGCGCTATTTCAACGCTCCGAAGCAGTAAATCAGGCTCCCGAAGTGCTAAAAGTCCTGTAGCGCTATTTTTTTATGTCAAAGCGCTAAAATAGTCCGTCAAAGCACCACTTTACCAGAAGTGTTAGAACAGACCCTAAAAGCGCTACTCCACCGAATTGAAGCGCTAAAAGTCTCAAACCGCTAAAATCTGGCTTGAAAGCGCTATTTCTAGACTCCTAAGCGCTAAAGTACCAAAAGCGCTACATTACAAACTGGAAGCGCTAGAGTTTTTAACGCAAGCGCTAAAACTAAAAGCACTACTTGACCTACTGGAAGTGCTACATCAGACTGTAAGCACTACAACGCATCTTGAAAGCGCTAAAACAGAAAAATAATGCCTAAAGGTCTAAAAAGTATAAAAAAACAAAAAAAATGCCAATTACGAGGAGGTCAAGGGGTACATACCAGAGCTCCATACATGGTCGGTCGTCAGTGACGTCAAACACGCTTGAATCGGTGAGTGTGGAAGGGGATAGGCATCTTGCTCTAGCTAGTAGAAAAGTCTCTATCAAAGGTTATTTTAAATCAAATAATGAAAATGAATTGGAAAATGACCTTTTGGAGTATTTATAAATTTTGGAAAGGTATTTTGGTTGATTTTTATTATCTTTTAATTGATTTTATCTAGAAAATTAATTAGAAACTCATCTGCAAGCTAGATTTCTTCATTATTTGTCAGGAGATAAATTATTTCAATATCAAAACATCATAAAATCATCAGAAAATCATAAATTTTTGGAAAAATTCTAAAAATCATCCAATCAATAATTTATCTCCTGAGGGGGCATATTATCGTAAAATCATTTAAAAATAAAAATCTGGGGCATGTCTGGGGTACACGGAATTATTATTTTTTATATATCATTGATCCTGGCAGTAGTAGCAAAATTTTCTTCGAAGCAACGTGTAAACACATCACTTCGAAGAGGGGAAAAATGTATACACCTAAAATTGGTCTGGAGCATCTGGTTAATTAAATACAAATTATTTGATTAATTATCCTAATTTCCTCTACTATTGAATATATAGAAACATTTATTTATATAGTTCACATTTAAATTCATCCTAATTAAATAAACAAAATTAAATACTTTGTTTGATTTAATTAATCAAATCCCTATTTTAATCTATCACATCCATCTTAAATTAATTAAATAAAGACAAAACACTTTATTAATTAATTGCCATATTCTTTTGTCTAATTTAATAAACAACTATCCTATAGTTCGTTTTATTAAATTATTTATCTTTCTTTTGCTAATTTAAATAAATCAAAATATTTGAATTAAAGCACAAAGAATATTCCATCTATATTCTCTCAAAAATGAATTAGATATCCTATGTCTAATTTATGTCAAAATCATGTCAAAATTAATTGATTGAAACTTCATGGGAGGTTTTGGAGACAAATTGGAGATAAATTTGGATTTTTCTCTCTTAATCCTCCTCCATCAATCCTTCCTTATTTTCCTGGGTAGAGACAATCTCCATCTTTCTCTCAATCTCCTCCATCTCTCACCATTCAATTCTCCAGATTAAATCCAAGCCTCTCAAAGCTTTTCCTGTGCATTTCTACAGTCAGGAATTCTATAAATAAAGCCTCATTAAACCAAGAAAAGGATCTAGATAATCAAGTTTATGCACTCTTACTCTACAGGAATTCAAGCATCAAGCATCAAACATTCACACATCAAGCATCAAGCAATCAAGTTTTCAACCATGGCTGCCTCCTATACCTTCAATTATTTGTTTCATGTCCATGTCATGCTAGTTTAATTCATTTATCATTTACTATTGCATTATCATCATCTCGTTCTTTGAATTGTCATTTTAACACTCTTATTTGCTTAAACAATCTGAGAGCAATCAGGATTTAATAAATCTTTGGAGATAGAGAGCAATATGATGCTTTTGATAGATAATTCCTTTGAATTGATTCATTTAACTTGTCTATTGATATAGTGTCATATTAAGAAGTGTTTTAATCTTATTCACATATTCACACTTACAAGTTGTATCAATTTTAACCTTTAAAACTTTCACTAGAAGTCATATTAATAACCATTCACAAATCCTTTACTCTACTAATGTGATTAATCATTAAGTGCGGAAGGAGAAATTGAAAGAAGTAAAAACAAACACACAATAACACCAGATTTATGTGGAAAAACCAATGAGGGAAAAACGATAATGAGGATTAGCTCACAATATAAAGAATTCAAAAATCAAATACAAAGGTTCACTACCAAGATAGGATGGACTTATCCGAAACAAGACTTACTATCAGATAAGGGCTTATTGCCTAGAGGGCTCACTTCCATAGAATTACAAAGAAGATAGAAGAGGATTTTTATATAGAGCAAAACTATCTCAATGCAACAAATATTTCCACCACAATTTTCTCACACTCTTGCAGACATGCTTGAATGATAAAGTACACCTTCAGCTCACTGCCTCCAAAAACTCGCCACTTGAATTTTACACTGATGTGCTCAAACTCACATCACACACAATTTTAACTTTTTCTCACATCAATATTTTAATATATATTGCCTCTATCGTATCTTTCATCATCATCTCAACTTATATTTATATTGGCTTCAACTTTGAAACTCATCCAAGTTCGGCCACACACCATCTATATTTACAAATTCAAATTAGATCGGGGCCAAAAAATTCTATAGTGGAATTAGAATGAGGGTGACCCAAACACATACTTAATGAGGACCTAAATAAGTCCCAAAATACCTCAAAACACTTCCATGAACTTCATGAGTAGTGTTTAACACAAGGTTGTCCAAAACTAGTGTAAAAAATATAAAATGATTAAGCACACGCAACCTTAACACAATCTAGTATTTTTGGATAAAAAATTTCACTTGAACATGACCTCATCAAATTACTCTCAAAACCACAAGTCCTAAAACAAATATACAAAGAAATTCAGAGCAACTACATTTCTCCCAAACCTTAGCCAAACACACCGAAATGTACATATCATAATTGGTGAAGATATCTCACACTGTACAATGAATCAGCCACCCAAATTTTGGATATAGAAACTACCAATAATCATGAACAAAACCTAAAATTATCACTAGTATAGCAACACATTTGATGCAAAGTGGATCAATCAAAAGTAACCTTGACACTTCTTCTCTCAAATATGCCCATTAGGACACCAAACCTTACTTGACTCGACAAAGTAATCCAGCTACCAATATGGAATCTGTTAGAAAAAAAATGATCAGAGGATGGAAATGGACCTAAGACCCTTCAAAATTACCAAGTCAATCCCACACATCCCATTTTATGCTTGAGAACACCCATCTTCCTATCGCTCCCAAAATCAAGCCTAAAGGTTCCTCGCAACCCTCTGTCAACTAGGACAGTCAACAATATAACTATTTGGTGGAAAGAACCAGACAATTGACACAAGTTTCAAACCTCTTATTCAAGCCTCTTCAAACCCCCAAGACCTTAGGGTATGACATTCAACAGAACAACCATTATGGATCCATCTATAACACCATAAGGAGATTTAATGAGGTGTTTTTCCAAACAAGAACAACAGTATCTAGGCACTCCCCAACTCCCCTAACCCATAAAAAAAGTTCTTTCAACCTCAACACACACATATTAACACCTTTGCACAACTCTCCTTAATAGATTCCACCCACAACTCATCAAACTTAGACTTACACAAAAATAGGCTTGTCACATGAAGATGCTAAACCTAAGGCAACCAAGAAACCACTCCAACCTCTCTACCATTCTCTCAAACCTCTACAAACATAAAATATAAGTTGAAATATGCCATTCCACAAAGAATTAAGCCTTGAACAAAAGGGAATGGTGAGTTGTATGCATTTTTTGCGATCAAACCCTAGTTTTTGAGGGTTTTTGACCAATTCCAGAAGAATGATGATACCTCCCTCTATTATTTATGAAATTGGACCAAACCACCACCAAAAGGAATCTATCTCACTCCTCTATTGAACCATGTCATCCTTGCAACCATACAAACAAGCTACAAACCGTACCAAGCATGAGATTAGAAAAAATCCAGAAAAATCAGAGAATAGTGTGAATAATTCTTGTTAGATCTTCTTCCAAAAGTTCAACAACATTTTTCCTCAACCAAGAGAGGAATTTTTAAGCATTCCCAACCTCCTCCCAACTTCCCTCAACTATTTTTTTGAATTAGAGGGCTGTTGGAGGACTAACAAACTTAAATTCAAATCAAGTTTCCTAGTTAAGACAACTTAACACCACACAGATGAACCCAAATTCTTTATAAACTCAAAAGATGTCTAAGACACCTCAAAACATGCCAAATCATCAAGGTAACTCCCCTCTATTACCTGGTTGCATCATGGCACCTGGTTACTCTATTAGGCCAAGATGCACCAAGTTTACAAGGTGAGGAGGAGACCTAGTTCAAACACTAAAAACCCATTACAATGATGGAAACTCATTAAAAACTACTAAGAATGGTCTTGTGGACCTTATTACACCACAAACATCTTTGAAAACAAAACAAGATTCACCAAAGCCTCATGGAGGCATGTAGACCCCAAGGTGCCCCTACACCATACACCCGTGGTGGAAGAGATCTCAAGTACCACCTGAGATTAGTTGCTATAGAGTAATTCCATGATGTTTGATATCTTATTCACTCATCCAAGTTGCATCTTCAGGTGGAAGACCTTGCCACTTAACCAAAATATCATTATATACCTTCTTTCTTGTCCTTTTCACCTCCTTAGTGTTTAGGATAGCCTCAAGTTTCAAAGGTTCATATGGTGGAAGGTCCTGCACCCAATCTTCATTAGCTTCCACACCTATACCTACATCCAAAGATCCATTAAAGGGGTACAAGTCAGCAACATTAAATATAGGAGAGATAGCCACTCCAAGAGGGAGTCGTATCTCATCGACATTTTTCCCAAACTTATGAATTATCTTGCAAGGGCCTATCTTCTTCATGTGAATCTTGGTGTATTTTCCCTTAGGCAGCCTCTCCTTTTTAAAGTATGCAAAAACTAGATCTCCCACCTTATACTGAACATTCCTTCTTTTCAAATCTTCCCTCTCTTTGTATTTTTCCACACTCTTCTTGAGATTCTCCTTCACTTGATCATGAATGGATTTCATTGCAATGGAAAAATCCTCTCCTTCTGCACTTCTCTTATCCATTCCCTTCAAATCTCTCAACTCAAAGATTCCCCTTGGATTCATTCCATACACCAGCTCAAAGGGACTTTTTCCTATGCTTCTATTTAGGGAATCATTATAAGCATATTTTGCTTGGGGCAGCACCAAATCCCATTGAAGACCATGCTCTTTTGTCAAGAACCTTAGAAAGTTACCAAGTGATCTATTGACCACCTCTATTTTTCCATCCATTTGAGGATGGTAGGCATAACTATATTGCAAATTTGCCCCTAACTTCTTCCATAGGGTCCTCCAAAAGTGACCAATGAATTTGCAATCCCTATCTGACACAATGCTCAAAGGAACACCATGGATCCTCACAATTTCTTTGAAGAATAGCCCTACAATATTAGTGGCATCATTAGTGCTTCTACAAGGAATAAAATGTGCCATTTTACTGAACCTATCCACCACTACAAAAACACTATCAACTCCCCTTTGAGTCTTAGGCAGTCCTAAGACAAAATCCATACTTATGCTCTCCCAAGGTCTATTTGGGATTGGTAGAGGTTGGTATAGGACAAAGTTTGAAGTAATTCCATTTTCTCTTTGGCATATAATGAAATTCTCCACAAAATTTCTTACATCAACCTGCATTTTAGGCCAAAAGTAAAACCTCCTAACCTGCTCCACAAATTTTTGGAGTCCAAAGTTCCCTCCAAGACTCCCACTATTCTTTTCTCTTATCAAATTTTCCCTCAAAGAGAACTTGGGTATGCACAACTAAGCCCCTTTAAATAATAGTCCATCTTGCACAACATAATCAACATAATCACTATGAAAAGCAAATGAAAACTGAGAACAAACATCAAAAGCAACCTTGAAATATTCATCCTCCTTATACATACCTTTAAGAGATTCTATGCCCACACTTTGCAACTGAACCTCTTGAACCATCATGAACCTTCTACTAAGAGAATCCAAATTTTTTTTGCTTGTCCCTTCTTGTTGTTTATGGAGAAAGTGTATGCTTGTAGGTATTCAACCCACTTCATGTGCTTTTGGTTCAATTTTTCCTGTCCATTCAAGAAACTAAGTGCATGGTTGTCAGTGAATACAAAAAACTCCTTTGGTAACAATTAGTGCCTCCATTTCTTTAAGGCTTGGACCATAGCATACAACTCTAGATCATATGAAGAATATTTCCTCTTAGCTTCATTTAGTTTTTCACTAAAGAATGCAACCGGTCTACCCTCTTGACTTAGGACAACACTTATTGCTTGATCACTTGCATCACACTCAACAGTAAAAACTTTATTAAAATTAGGAAGAGAAAGGATAGGCTATTGTGATACCTTTCTTTTCAAGTATTCAAACCTTTCATCTGCTTCATTTGTCCATTGGAACTTACTCTTCTTATCTCCCTTGATTTATCTATGATTGGTGCACAAATGTGATTGAAATTATTTATGAACTTTCTGTATAAGCTTGCAAGGCCATAAAAGTTCCTCACATCACCCACTGACCTATGAGTTGGCCAATTGAGAATGGCCTCAACCTTTGATGGATCCATTTTCAAACTTCTTTTTGCTATGACAAACCCAAGATAGACCAATTCTTCTTTCATGAACTCACACTTTTGTATGTTGATCAGCAATCCCTCTTCATGCAAAATCCTTAGAACCATGCCAATATGCTTCAAATGCTCCTCCTTGGACCTGCTAAACACAAGAATATCCTCCAAATAAACCACAACAATTTTTCTAATAAAAGGTTTCAATACCTCATTCATTAATCTCATGAAGGTACTAGGGGCATTGGACAAGCCAAAGGGAATCACCATCCATTCATAGAGGACCTCATTAGTCTTGAAAGATATTTTCCATTCATCCCCATCTCTGATCCTAATCTGATGGTACCTAGTTTTAAAGCCAATCTTTGAAAAATAGCAAGCCCTCCTAGACAATCCATAAGATCCTCCATTCTTGGCATAGGAAACCTATATCTAATGGTTATCCTATTTATGGATCTTGAATCAGTGTATAACCTCCATTTACCATCTTTCTTAGGGGCCAACATGGTTGGAACAACACAAGGGATCAAACTCTCCCTCACTAGGACTTTGTCCAATAGTTCTTGCACTTGTTTTGCTATCTCTTCATTTTGAGCAGGGGTCATTTTGTAGGCAGCCTTATCAGGAAATGTAGCATCTCTTATCAGATAAATATGGTGAATGATATCTTTGATTGGAGGTAGGGAACTAGGCAATTCATCCACCACAATCTCCTTATACTTATCTAACAAGGTTTGGACTTCATTAGGAATGGATCCTCCTTTGTTTGTAGACAAAACAAACCTGCACTTTGGCTTAACAATCAAGGCAAACCCAAGACCTCCCTCATCCTTTAGGGTCTACAAAAACTCCTTCTCTCCTACCATAATGATGTTATACTCATGTTGTTTATCCATGCCTTCATCCAGAAAAGGATTCAAGGTGAAATATTCCCCATCTTTGTTGATCTTATAGGTTTTTTTTTGCCCATCATGTTGGGCTTTCCTACCATACTACCAAGGACATCCTAGGAGTAGGTGACAAGCATCCATAGGAGTAACATCACAAAGGATTTTGTCCTTATAGTCCCTCATTTGAAATTCCACCCAAACTTTCTCATTGACAAGCACTTGTTGATTCTTATTTAGCCATGACACCTTTTAAAGGTTAGGATGATGATTTTTTTCAATTTCAATTTTTCAACCATCTCTAAGGACACTAGATTATCAGTAGAGCCTGAGTCTATAATTACCTTGCATACCTTTCCAAGTAATTTTCATGTGGTCTTGAACAAGGACTTTCTCTGTGGTGGCTCCTTGGTACTTGGCACCTTCAAAAGTGTCCTCCTCATCATCAAGTTTTCTCCAACCTTAGGATCAATAGGTCTAGAAGGTGAAGTAATGATTTGAGCATCCTCTTCTTGCACAAATTGGGTTCTCCTATCCCCACCATAGGGGTTTGAAGCTTGTTTCTCAAGAAACTTGAAGGATGGGTGTCCAAATTGGTTACAAGTGAAGCATCTTCCAAAGAATGAATTTGAACCTCTTCCACCAAATCTACCTCTTCCATTAGATCTCCCACCCCTAAATCCTCCTCTTGACTCTTGACTTTTTTTTTTATTTTCCACTTGAATCCCCTTGTTGTTTTTGTGACTGATTTCTTCCACCAAAACTACCTCTTCCTTTGAAATTTCTACCTCTACCCCTTCCTTGCTGCTCTTACTTTCTTCTCAATTTCTCTTCAGCTCTACATGCCACCTGAAAACATTCTTCCACTATCTTAGGGGTCACTAGGCTCATCTCATCTTGAATCACAAACCTTGGGCCATTAAAATACCTGGCCACTTTCTCTTTCTCATTCTCCACATGGTCACACCTCATACAAAGCTTATTAAACTCTTTAGTGTAGGTTTCCACATCCATGTCCTTTTGCTTTAAGTTTTGCAACTTCTTGAACACTTGTACTTCATGATCTATAGGGAGAAAGTGTGCTTTCAATCTGTTCACCATTCTCTCCCATGAAGTAATCATGTTTTTTTCCGCCTTCACTCTTTCTCCTTGGTGATAATTCCACCAAATTAAGGCTAACCCACTCAACTCAGTCTTGGAAAACTTTACCTTCTTGTTATACGCCATTTCCTTGTACTCAAAGTAATTTTTCAAGACATCTACCCACTCTAGTAGTGTCTCAACATTCATCTTAGCCCCATATATTGGTATTTCCATCTTAGGTTCAGAGGACTCTGCTTTTATGGTTTGCAAAGCACCCAAAAATATCCTTTCCACAGGAGCCATCTCTTCAACAAGTGGAGTCTCTTCCTCATCACCTTCTACCTCTTCTTTTGAGCTACCTTCTTCATCAGTAGCCACTTTTCTCCTCTCTCTGGCTTCCAATTCTTCTACCTTCTCTTTAGGGCCTTCAACTCCTTTGTAACCATAAACCCACCTTTTGGAGGCATTATTATTCACTCTCTCCTTACTCAGAATCCTTTTGAAACTTCCCACAATCAGACTTAGCTCTGATACCACTTTGATTCAGAGTGGATCAACCAAAAGTAACTTTGACACAACTTCTCTAAAATATGTCCACTAGGACACCAAACCTTACTTGACTCCACAAAGTAATCCAACTACCAAGGTGGAATCTGTTAGACCAAACATGATCAGAGGATGGAAATGGACCTGAGACCCTTCAACATTACCAAGTCAAGCCCACACATCCCATTTTATGCTTGAGAACACCCATCTTCCTATCGCTCCCAAAATCAGGCCTAAAGGCTCCTTACAATCTTGTCAACTAGGACAGTCAACAACATAACTATTTGGTGGCAAGAACCAAACAATCGACACAAATTTTAGACCTCTTATGCAAGCCTCTTCAAACCCCCAAGACCTCAGGGTATGAAATTCAACATAACAACCACCATAGATCCATTTATAATGTCGTAAAGAGACCTAATGAGGTTGTTCCAGAAAGGAACCATGGTATCTAGGCAATTCCCAAATCCTCTAAGACATAATTTTTTTTTTACAACCTCAACACACACATATTAAAACCTTTTCATAACTCTCCTTAACAGATTCCACCCATAACTCATCAAACTTAGACTTTTTACACAAAAATAGGCTTGTCACATGAAGATGCCAAGCCTAAGGCAACCAAGAAACTACTCCAAACTCTCTTCCATTCTCCCAAACCTCTACAAACATAAAATACAAGTTGAAATATGCCATTTCATGAAGAATTAAGCCTTTTCCAAAAGGGAATGGCGAGTTGTATGCATTTTTTGTGATCAAACCCTAGTTTTTGAGGGTTTTTTACCAGTTCCAGAAGAATGAATATAACTCCCTCTATTATTTATGAAATTGGACCAAACCACTGCCAAAAGGAATCTATCTCACTCCTCTATCAAACCATTTCATCCTTGTAGCCATACAAACAAGATACAGACTGTACCAAGCACGAGATAAATAAAAAACCAGAAAACTCAGAGAACAATGTGAATAATTCTTGTTAGATCTTCTTTGAAAAGTTCAAAAACCTTTTTCCTCAACCAAGAGAGGCATTTTAAAACATTTCCAACCTCCTCCCAACATCCCTCAACTTTTTTTTTGAATTAGAGGGTCGTTGGAGGACTAACAAACGAGAATTTTACATAGCTTCTCTTGAGGTTTCTCATAATGATACATATCTAATGTTCATTTTTACTAGAAGCCTAGGAGGTCAAACTATTGAGTGTTTTTCATATTTTCCTCATAAGATTGAGTCCATTCATGAGTTGGTATAAAAAATAATTGAAATTTTTTCATATAAAATTAATCATGAGACTTACATAACTAAAATTTACAAAATCAAACAAAAAATAGGGAAATTTTTATTTCTTTATATAAAGATGAATAAATCTGGTAAGAAAAATTCCATGTAAAATCCTAGAAAATCAACTTGTTCACATTTCTACTCAAAAATTAATCCATGATATGACCTTTCACTTGTAAATTCAAGGTGTCAACACATCTAGAGAGGTCATTGAAAAGTGTATCAATGTTGAAAAATCTCTCACTACTAAGGGTCTTGTGAACATTTTTAAGGAAAACATGGATAACTCCTCAATGTCCAATGATAAACCTAGGATTTGGACCAAAAACAAGAACATTTTCAATGATGGTTTGCTAGATGAAAAATAAATACAAAAAATTCAACCACAACCTACCATACAATTAGCAACAAACAATCAACAAAAAAATCAAGGTGTTAATATTCCTAGAAGATCACCTAGAAAAAATAATGCTTCAAAAATAAAATACACTCCTTTTAGGAGACCTATTGAATCAACCTAGAAAAAATGATCCAAGCTAAACTTATTACATTACTAGAAATCAAAAATTATGAACCTTATGTCAAACCTCCTTGATACAAAGTGAATGAATAT
Source organism: Sequoiadendron giganteum (assembly GCA_007115665.2). Lineage (NCBI taxonomy): Eukaryota > Viridiplantae > Streptophyta > Pinopsida > Cupressales > Cupressaceae > Sequoiadendron > Sequoiadendron giganteum. Next base: position 487,549,394 of record CM021105.1, on the reverse strand, counting down.
TGTGAGTACCATAGAACCAAAGGACGTAAGACTTTTGATTTCTTCAAATTGGAAAACCTTATTCAATACCTAATAGATCAACATGACATTGTTATAGAAAATCCACCTTCAACCAATAATTATTCTCAAGTTATTCCAAGATCCTATCCCAAAGCATGGAAAAGGGGAACCGTAAAATAAATATGTCAATCCAAAGGTGGCCAATTATTCTTTGTTTCATATGAATACACCATATATCAAATAGAAGGAACCCCTTTCATAAAAATGTAACTCCTGAGCAACATAGTCACAAAACATAGTGGAAAATTAGAATCTAAATATCCCATTCAAAGTCAAGATCAAAGTATCCATCTCATGCCATCTCATGAGTTCATTCTTAATCAAGATTAAAGTATTCTTTCCAATGAACCTTTTCCATCTCAAGATCAATATTTCTTACTTCTTCCCATTCATAATACCACTCAATCTCAAGACCTATCTATCTCTTCCATGTCTCCTCAAGATTAAAGTATCCTTTTCACTTCCATACCATCCTATCATTCCTCTCTAAATAAAAATAAAATAATCCCTTCCACCTAAAACAAAAGGAAAATGGATGAGAGCGTGTTTAATCAAAATGGAATTATAATCTAGGACACCCACATTTTTCCCTAATTCATTAGAAAAAGAGATCTCCCAAAGATAGGATTGAATTTCAACCTTGAGGTGAGTCAACCCTATTAGGAAGATCTGTTGTTTCCTTATTACAAAAATGACTGATTGGCTATTTTAGGAGATAAAAATAAAATATTTAATGAACTTAATTCTATGATGCAAAACTTGAAATGTAGAGTTTAAGGATGTCACAAACAAAAATAATAACTTTCAGGTAGATCTGAGAAGGGTAGAATAATGTGTACTTAACACCACAAGTAGGTTTTGAGTATCTTGCAAGGACAGATTTACCCTAGGGTGAATGGGTCTCTGTACAAGGGTCCAAAATCTTCTTTCAAAGTCATCTGGTCTAAGATATTAGCTCTTGATTTCTCCAAATTTCACTATCAAAAAGTCAGAAATAAATTTTGTTGGTGAGTTTATGTGGCTTGAAAAATTTGATGACAACTTTGAAAAATTTGAAAAATTTCTCTTCAATCAAGTTTTAGTCCTTCTTCACCTACAAATTTGCACACATAAAGAGAGGAAAAAATGTGTGTGTTTGTGTGAATAGGGGTTTGCCTTGGTCAAAATCTGGTTTGGTAATTAGACCTTGATAATGAAATAATGACAAAATGGAAAGAATTTGATGAATGAAAAATGTTATGTCACAACTCACCAAACCCTCAATGGCTTCTCTTATAGAACTGAAGTATAACACATTTCTCTAAGGAGCTTTATCTTTCCTGAATTGGCTTCAATGATTTCTTGATTTGATTCTTGAATGCTTGAAACCTATGTCATAATGTTAGCTCCAAAATATGATATGAACACACATGAATCTTGACATGATGATATGATGTTGATTGTTGTTGTAGATGATTGATAAATTTTCTCTTCAATGCTCTTGAAAATAATATTTTCTATAGGAATGCTTGCTTAAAGTGCGTTAGATTTGAATTGATAAAAAAACCTTATATCTATAGGTGTTTATCTAATTTCTCAAAAAATAGATTTCATAAGATGACATTTGAAACTTAAATTTGACTCATTAAAATGCCACCAAAAAAATATTTAAAATTCAAACATAGGATTTAAGGAGGACCCATTCATCCTTGGGTGAATGGGTCTTGGGACCTAAATCCAAGACACAATTTTCAAGGTTTTTAAATTAATGATGGCAATTTTTTAATATAAGTTTCCCTTTTTGAAAAAAAGAATAATAAGGATTAGGAATGCATAATTTAGGAAATTAGAAGATTAATTAGGTCTAATTAATTAAGGGGATGCAAACATAGTGTGAAAATCTAAAGGAGTACATTTTTCAATACTACATTTATCCCCCACTTTAGTGAGTGTATGAGCCAATGATCAAACTCTCACTAAAGTAGAAAAATAAGTCAAGAGAGATCAATTGCACAAATGTTAGAAAGATGAGATGAAAAAGATCAAGGAGGATGATCAGGCCCTTAGGATCAAAGATCCCATGGTAAACTAAAAAATCACAAAGAGACACACATATGCAACAATGACACAAGATACAACATCATACAATATCAAAATTTATGCAAAGATAAAAAATTAAAAATGGATCGAGCTTCGAGTATTTGTCCAAAAATATGCTCAGATGGGCTAGTGCAATCCAATATACACTAGGTGATCCCCAAGGAAAAATGAGAAACACACAATGGTTTGGTGCAATATGATATACACCAGGTGTGTACCCATAACCATCCCAAAGTTATAATCCATGATAAATTTCATAATGTGCCACATACAATAACCACAAGGTTAGGAAGTTGCATTATGCTAGACACTCATAGAATAAAGGCACCACAAAGAAAGTTGTGTTATGCTTGGTGGCCAAGATTTTTGTTTGTGATAGTCAAAGGGGTTTTTCTTAGTTCATGAAAGGTATCACTTTAGGGAACATCACACTCGATATCACCATTGAGAGAAAAATAGTCAAGAGATAAAAGATTCAAACCTTAGGGAATGTAAGCCATAACATTACCACTAAGAGGAATATCATATGACAATAAATTTCATGCTCTTGAAGGAAATCAAACCCAATGTAACCAATGAGAAGACAGATCATGTGAAGTAAGCATACCACACTTTGAACAAGATCATGTCATCAAGAAAGCAACAAGTGGGAGGCATAATTCCCCCCGATTAAAATACATTGCTAAACACCATGTGAGAAATTACTTTAAAGTAAAATATGATAAATGACAATTGATAAAAGAGACATGAGAGCTTATTTGGAAATCCCTATGCCAAACATATGTTTCCAAATAGAGCTACATCATGAAAAGGAGGTTGCTCCCATATGCACTCCTAAGATAACACATCAGGGATCCATGGATATGGGGTCAACATATGTCTTCGCTACAGTGATATAATCAAGCTTGAAATCATCACGAGTCCCCAAATAAATCATGGAACAACAAGAACAAAGGAATAATGGAACATAGAGAGAGAAGACAAACAATCCTTTGTTTCAAAATGGAGGAGACCTAAATGTCTCAATACTTTGCATCATCCCTGAAAGGAAAATACAAAATAAATGAAAAGATAATGGTTATGACAGATAGAAGAATGAAGATACAAATAGAAGAATGCCACAACAGATTTGATTCCTATGTATCATTGCACCAATAAAGTGACAAGGGTCATCCAAAGTAGTCTCACAAACATAAAGACACACAAGGTAGCACAATACGGAGGATCACATTACGCACATGCAATCACACAGAGAACATGAATAGACATAAAGCTAGAATGACACATGTGAGCCAACCTAAAGAAAATAATTTGTGATGTCCCAATATTGTTCATCATATGTGGAAGGTAGATGGCTAGCTAGCCAAAGGGGAAACAATGAGTTCCAAAATAGGACAAGTCTATCTAACCCCGTGCCCTCTAAAGGGTAGGACAAGGATAAACTGAGATAGGTGATGAGAATGTGCTCCTTACAATATATAAATTATTTGAATTAAATGTAATACATGTAATGGTGAGTATGCTATTATTCTAAAACTATCACATGGAAAGGAGAAAAGTGCATAGATACAAATAAATTATATGATCAAGTTGTTCTTCAATGATACCAAGTTCTTGAAATATTCTTTCTAAAGCATGACATTCATCAACAGTATTGGAAAAATTTCCATGATATTGATAATGAAACATATTTGTACATTTTCCTTTTTGATTTTATTTAATATGCGGTAATTTTATGAGACCTTTTTTAAGGAGTGTGTGTAAGTCTATTTCCTTCTTGGACATGAGACAAGGAAATTTTAGCTTCTTGAGTTTGTATGGCTTATTTTATTACTTGACTAGACAACTTGTTGAGGTTGAGGTAGAGGATCTAAGGTGACCCTATAATTCCCATGAGTCCCTAATTGGTTTTGTGAAACAATCTTGTGAAAGAGAATAACTTTCCCGTTAGGAGAGGTAGTGGGAGAAGGAGATCCTTGATATCCTAGTCCCTAGGTATCTTCTAATGGTTGTTCTAGCCATTGATGGATTCAATGTTCATTAGTTATATCATATCCTTGTTTGCTTAATATTTTGAAGCCTTGACCATAACTCTCTTCTAAGTTGATGGGTGTCTTAGTAACTCAATGAGAATAGGATAGAAGAGTATCACTATTGTCCTTGTTAACAAGTTCTTTCATGATTGATGGTCGAGGCTTGCTTTGTGTTTCAATCTTGGGATACAAAAGGTTGAACATATCAAATGGTGGGATGATAGGGGGTGTTGGTTGTTGCATGGATGGATAAAAGGATGCATTGTTCTTAACATTATATAGGGAGTCTTGTATGAATTATTGCATGCTATCTTCATCTTGGCCTAATATGTCCACCTCAAGGGGGCATTCATTAGGAGGTGAAGGTTCATGAATGTTATCTATTGCATTAGGAACATCTCCAATTATACAACTTGAAACATCAATCAAGGATCTTAAGGTCATCCATATGTTACCAAAACATATATCCATAATGAATTTTGATGCAAAGTTTTTATATATGAAATGATAATTGATTGATTGTAAAATATGAAAAACTGAAAAATAATATCTTTTGAATGAAAATTGTATGTTTGAACTATGCACTTGTTTTGACCAGTTAACTTGAATTCAAACAATTTCAGAAAATTATAATTCTAGAAACTGAAACTAAGATCTATAAAAATCAAGAAATAAAGCAAACAAAGATAGATTTATGCCCAAAAATTCAAAAAAATGACCTATATAAGGACAAATTCTCCCTAGGGCGAATAGGTCCTTGCATAGGGGTTTCAAAAATGAAGTTCTAGTTTTTTGAGTTTATGTTTAAGGTTGTTGATTCAGGTTGTAGATAAACACTTTTAGTTACAATTTTTAAAAAAATTATGATGAAATACAAGTGCAATTTGATGAAAAACAAGAAGCAAAATGAAAACCTTCTAAATGCAATTTTATTTGAATTTTTTTATTTAAATGATTGTAAAACACTAATATGCAAACTATTATGTAAAATGAATGCAATATGTAGGCAAATTTTTGGATTTTTGAAATTTTAAAGGATGCAAAATACACTTTTTAAACCCTAAATTAAATGCAAACTAGTGAAAATTTTGAAAACCCTAAATGAGATGTAATGCAAACTAATACAAAATCCTAGATTTAGGGTTTGAAATACTAACAATTTAGAAAGTTTATAGTGTAAGAACGCGAGGCTCACCGAAATAAAATGAATAGATTTACATAAATGTATGAGAGTGTGTTTAACCAAAATGGAATGATGATCTAGGACACCCTCATTTTTCCCTAATTTCATTAGTAAAAGAGATCTTTGAAAGGCGGGATTGAATTTCAAACTTGAGGTGAGTCAACCCTATTAGGAAGATTTGTTGTTTCCTTATGACAGAAAATGACAAAAATGATTGATTGGTTGTTTTGGGAGATAAAAACAAAATACTTAATGAACTCAATTGTATGATGTAAAACTTGAAATGTAGGTTTTAAGGATAACACAAATATAAATAATAACTTTCAGGTAGAGATGAGAAGGGTAGACTGATGTGTAATTAGCACCAAAAGTGGGTTTTGAGTGTCTTGCAAGGATAGATTCATCCTAGCGCAAATGGGTCTCTATATAGGGGTCCAAAATATATTTTCACAGTCCTTTGATCTTAGATCTTAGCTCTTGATTTCTCTAGATCCCACTATTGGAAATATGGAAATAATTTTTTTACCTAAGTTTTCATAGCTTGACAACTTTGACAACTTTGCAAAATTTCTCTTTTGATCCAATTTCAATCCTTCTTCACCTGCAAATCTGCACACACAAAGAGGGGAAAATGTTTGTTTTTTTGGTGAACAAGGAAAAACCTGGTTTGGTAATTAAACCTTGATAATGAAATAATGACAAAATGGAAATAATTTGATGAATTAACAATGCTATGTCACAACTCACCAAACCATCAATGGCTATCCTTAGAGGACTAAATTCTAACATATCTCTCTAAGGAGCTTGATACTACTTGAATTGGCTTGAATTATTTCTTGACTTGATGCTTGAATGTTTGAAACCCGCATCACAATGTTAGCTCCAAAACATGATATGAACACACATGAACCTTTACATGATAATATGATCTTGATTGCTGATGTATATGACTGATAAATTTTCTCTTCAATGCTCTTGACAATAACATTTTCTATAGGAATGCTTGCATAAAGTTTGTTACTATTGTCCTTGATAAAAAAAACTTATATTTATAGGTGTTTATATAATTTCTCAAAAATTAGATTCCATAAGCTAACATTTGAAACTTAAATTTGAATCATTAAAATGCTGCCAAAACAATATTAAAAAATTGGACCTAGGACTTAAATCTATATGAATTTGGACCTAGGGACCTAAATCTAGGACACACAATTTCTAAGGTATTTAAATTAATGATGGAAACCATTTAATTTAAGTTTCCCTTTAGTAAAACAAAAATAATGAGGCTTAGAAATGAATAATTTAGAAAATTAGAAGTTTAATTAAGTCCAATTAATTAAGGGGATGAAAACATAGTGTGAAAATGTAAAAGACTACATTTTCAACACTACACCACCATATCTTCTAATTCCCTTCGAAATAAAGATCAAAGCACACCTTCCATCCCATCCAATGATTCTCTCACATCTGATGATTCCATACCTTTCACTCCATGTAGTGATCCACTCTCAGTCAAGATAATATCCTTTCATGACATGATCCTACTCCTCCAAAAGATACCACTATCCATATACAAAGAATTCACATTGAAGCACTAATTAAATTAGCATCCAAATAGGCTCTTCAAAAAACCCCATCTATTCCTAAGTCATCTATTCCATCACATATCCATAAACCTATAAAAATATATCCTTTTTTCCTTCCTTTTATCTTGATTGACCTATCCATATACTTCTTCATATATCCCTTATCCTATCTAATTCATCCCCTTACCCTTTCTATTAGAAGCTTGAGTTTTTTGTGATTTTTTTGGGTGTTGTCATTGATGTCAATCCATTGTATGAAGAGAGTGTTGGAATGGTGTTGGTGTTGAAGATGTCAAACCCTAGCATTGGAGTTGTTGGAAACCTGGAGTTGTTGGTATTGATTTCAATATAATGCTAGTGTTGTCATTGATATCTTACTTCAGTATAGTTGCAAATTTTGTGTTTGGAGAGATAGTTGTATGTGAAATAGTTGATGAGAGGCATTGTAGATGTTATAGATGTGTTGCAAAGATGTTAGTAATGTTTCTAATGTAGCTGGATCACTTGGTTTCCAAGTGATTTTGAAAAAAATCAATAAAAGGGAGTTTAGTGTGAGAGAGTGGTGTTCAGTGTTCTGCTTCGCATTTCTTCATGGTTGAACATATGCCTGCATGGTTTGGATATGACGATTAGAGGTGTTCAGATTTTCTATATCCAAAGTTTTAGATTCTAGATCTATTGTGAATTTTGTATGCACACCCTACTAAAAGAAAGAACCCCCTCTTTTCTTTTGTGTCGACTTCGCCCATGCTCGTTTGGTTTTTTTTCTTTCTCCTTCGCTCTTGGGGCTTCACTGGTTATTTTCTTCAAACTTTTGATGCATATTGAAAATATTGAAAATCTTCTTAAGTCTCCATTGCAGAAGTCATGTTGTAGAAAATTCCTTGCAAGAGGCCATCGTGCAGATGTTAAAGCCTTTCTAATCATTCACGAGAAATTGTTTGTGGAGCTCCCCTTGTAGGTTTTCATATGTGGATTTCCATGAGCTCATTCCACTACCTCCAAATATTTCATCTATCAGCCCCACATAGTTGGCACCTACACTCCCCATCTACACACTAGCTAGGCATCCACACCATCTATTTTCGAAAACTAGGGTTTTCATGGTAACTGAGAAACCTACCTACATTAAATTCTCTGAAGTCTATAAATAGTAGGGTTTTGACCCTCATTCTAACTGAAAGGATGATTTTTTTTGTGGATTTCTATTCTTGGGAGATAGAACAATAAAATGCAAACACTCTCATTCAAGGATAACCCTATAGATCTCAATCCAATGAAGAAGGGAGAAAGAGATCTGACAATAGGGTTGTACTAATGGCTGATTGTAAACTAATGAGGGTTTCACCACCAATCTAGGGCTTGGAAAGAAAAATACAATGCAAAATGTAATGATGAAACCTAATGTAATGCAATCTTTCACTAAATGACATAAAAATGCATGTAAATCAAAACAAAAAGCTGCAAGAGGAAATGTGTGCACTTGGAAATCTAAAGATGACTAAATGAAGCTTTGAAATGCTAGAAACACTAATTTTAAGGCCTACCAGGACTCATATGCTAGACTAGGTGATTTAGTCCCAGATCTACATTTCTGTGCAGAAATTAGAATCTGGAAAATGGATATATGGAACTGCAAAAACCTAAAAAATGACCTAAACTAGGACTCATATGCAAAAACTAGTGTATCAATCTAGTTAGGGTTTTTTGAAACTTAAAATCATGAATCTAGTCTTCAAGGTTTGATCTGCGCTTCCAAACTAATTTCTAGATCCAAAACCTTGATTTGTAGCATGTAGAAATATTTCAAGTATCTCCAATGCAAGGTGACAACTTTGGTAACTTTGAACACTTTGACAACTTTCTCCAAACTTGATCTTCAATGTGTCTTCAACCTAGACCTGAAAATCACACACTAAGGAGACGGAAAAATGTTTTGTTAGTTGAAAGGAGTTTTCCTTGGTCAAACCCTGTTTTAGTATCAAACCTTACAATGAAATGAAATAGGAATGGAGAATAATGAATGAAAAAAAAAATGTTGTAACTCACCAAAATATAACAATAAAGTGCTTCAAACATATATGATATGTCTCCACTTGATGTAGATCTTGAATCTTGCTTGAATAGGATACATCTTGAATACAATGCTAGTTTGAATCAAGAAACCATACATCAAAATTGTTTTCTCAAAACAAACATGATGCATGAAGACTTTGGCATGATGCTTGATGCTTGAATGATGCTCTAAAATGCTTGATAATCTTCCCTTGAATGATCTTGTAAATACTTGAATGCTCTTGTGAACTCCAATTTTCTATTATGAATGCTCTCACAAAAGTCTTGGATCAAAATGAGTGAAAGATCCTTGTATTTATACTTAATTATGTTGGAAAAACAAGGATATACAATTGAGAGGGGGGGTGAATCAGTTGTTACAAAATTTAAACTTATTCAACCTTAATCAACCTTTAATCTCAGATCTAATAATTAATAGTGAAAGCATAAATCAACAACACATCAACACATGAACACCAAGATTTTATATGTGGAAACCTTGTTAGGGGAAAAACCATGGTGGATGTTAGTCCACAAGATTATACCCTGTTAGAAGTATAATAAAAAATGAATAAGGAATGCACATGCATTCAGGCACATTTCCTAGAGCTCACTACTCAAAGGGGAGGCTCACTACCTTACATAAAATAATCAGATTAAATCCATCTGATGAGGTTGAATTGAGAAAATAGCTTCTACAAAAGCCTGATGATAGTTCTGGTTAGGCACAAAAACACTAATTCACACTTTGCTCAATATTATTCACACTCTGCTCTGAAATCAAATGATCTAATCTTTATCCACACATTTCACATTCATACCACACACACTTTTAGAAAGAATCCTTCAAAATGAAGAAACAATTGCTCTTAGATATCCGCTACATGAATTGACATCAACAACTCTGTCGACCACAACTAAAAGAATAAATTACAATTGTCGGTCCAATTCATGAACAAATATCAATGCACACCAACTTAGGTCAGTCGCAACATAAAAAATACCTAAAAAGACATCCTCAAACATGCCAAATAATAAAAGATTAATCCATAAGGATCTTCAACACGCTACCACCATCATGTCAGCCAAGAGCATGAAAACCTTGAACACATAAATTTTTTGATCATGAGCACACCAATCAACATAGATGTACCACAATGATAAAGCACAATCTAGAAACATCACTGATCATCACAGTAGAATACACAACAACTCAATATACCAGAATTGCATTCTTTTCTTCTAGAATCACATGCTATAGTAACAAAATAAATTTAGGAACTCAGAAACTCATAACTTGCTACAATCTTGATGCGTACCACTGAAACTTCCAGACAACATACTAGATAGGCTCAACAAGAAACCCTTTAAAGCGCGACCTCTGATTATCAATGTAAACAAATTTCCACCATTAAGATCATCTCAGCTTCACAAACTGCCTACAACATATTTATTCTAATTTTATCAATATCCTCGACATATACAACCTTCAGAATCATAAATGCTAATAGTGTTGACATCAATGACAACCACATATCAAAAACACAACCATAACATCGAACAATCTCCCCCTTTGACACTAATGGCAACACATGATATGAAAGATACCATCAACACAACTAACTCTTCTCAAACTGTTCTTCTCCTCCTTCATTACTCTTCCATCTTCTCCCTCTTAGTACTTATTGCACTTCTCCCCCTTTCTTTTACAAAGTTTTTTCACATTACTCTTCTCCCCCTTTGACATCAATGGAAAAGGTACACAATCTCTGAACCACATATCATCTGAATCATCTGACTCCCTGAGTAGCAGCCACCATAATATCAATCTGAAACAAGTCATGGTTGTAGGTGCATGGATTGATGCAAAGACTTGCATATTAGTTCAGATTAGGAGGGGAAATCACCCCTAACTTGCCTCTGAGATACTCAAAATTATCCTTAGGCAACCGTTTAGTAAAGATATCTGCAATTTTTTCCTTAGTGGGCACATATTCCAATCTAACTTCTTTATCACTAACTTTGTCTCTCAAAAAGTGATACTTGATAGATATATGTTTTATTTTTTAATGTAACACCAGATTCTTGGAAATGTTTATGGCACTTGAATTGTAACAAAATATAGCAATAGTCTCATTATACTTAATTATGATATCTCTCAACATCTGTTTCATCCATAATACTTGAGTGCAATTGTTTGCAGCAACAATATATTCCGCCTCAACAGTAGATAAGGAAATGGAATTCTGCTTTTTTACTTAGCCAAGACACCAAATTCTTCCCCAAGAAGAATGCACCACTACTTGTACTTTTTCTATCATCTACATCTCCTGCCCAATCTGCATCTATAAAGTTATTCAAAGTAAGATCATCATCTTTAGGATACCAAATACCAAAATCAACTGTTCCTTTCAAGTATCTAAAAATTCTCTTTATTGCAATCACATGTGATTCCTTTGGATCAGCTTGATATCTAGCAACCATACATACAACATTCATAATGTTTGGTCTAGTTTGAGTCAAATATACCAATCCACCAATCATTGATCTGTATCTTGTTTGATTAGCCTTAGGAGAATCATCATTCTATGTTAAATTGCATTTGGTTACCATGGGTGTACCAACTAGTTTTGAGTCTTCCATGCCAAACTTTTTCAGTAAATCTTTTACATATTTGGACTGAGATATGAAAAATCCATCATCTAACTGAGTTATTTGCAATCCTAACAAGAATTTCAGCTCTCCTATCATTAAAATCTCAAATTCACTTTTCATTTCATCAAAAAAATTCATGCATAAGTCATCATCACCTTCAAAAATAGTTTCATCAACAAAGAATTCAATGATCAACTCTTTATCTCAATCCATCTTGAAATATAGATTGTTGTCAATAGTACCTTTATTGAATCCAAGCTTCAACAAGTATTTATCCAATATAGCATACCATGCTCTAGGAGCTTGTTTGAGTCCATATAGAGCTTTCTTCAATTGAAAAACCATATATTTTTCATCAGTCAGTTGAAATCCATCTAGTTGCTCAACATAAACTTCTTCTAATTCACCATTTAGGAATGCTGACTTTACATCCATTCGATAGACTTTGTAATTCTTGAAAGTAGCATAAGTAAGAAATAACCTTACAACTTCAATTCTAGCAACATGGGCAAAGGTTTCTTCAAAATAAATACCTTCCTTCTATGAGTATCCTTTACATACTAGTCTTGCTTTGTTTCTGACTACTTCACCTTGCTCATTTAGCTTATTCGAAAATACCCATTTGGTTCCAATCACATTTTTATCCCAAGGTCTGGGAAAAAGAGTCCATGTATCATTTTTCTCTATCTGCATCAGTTCTTCCTTCATTGCTTCCATCCAATATTCACCTTTACATGCTTCATTGACATTACTAGGCTCAGTTTTGGAAATCAGAAAATATTCTTTTGCAATTCTTCTTCTAGTCTGCACACCTTTGTTCTTGTCTCCTATAATATGATTCTTAGAGTGATTTATCTTTACATACCTTGGAACTTTTGGATTCTCTCTAACTTCCAGTTCTTTTGTTCTTTCTTCTGCACTTCCACTAGCTTCTTCTCCATGATTCTCTTGATTCACCAGAACAATTTGAACTTGATTCTATGTCTGCACATTATCTCCATTCTTAGTACTATCTTGTTGGTCATCTGAATCATATCCACAGTATCTATATGATCTAACAGTGTCTTCATCAACTCTAACATTTGCACTTTCAACCATTTTCTTTAATCTTTTATTGTAGCACCGGTATGCCTTGCTCTTAGTAGAGTAACCCATAAAGATTCCTTCATCACTTCTAGCATCAAAATTTCCAATATCTTCATCTCTCTTAATATAACATCTACTTCCAAAGATTATGAAATAGTTAACAGTAGGCTTATAACCAAACCACATCTCAAAAGGAGTCTTACCAGATTTACCATTAACATTTACCCGGTTGATAGTGTATACAAAAGTGCTTACAAATTATCTCCAATAGATATGAGGAACATTACCTTCCAACATCATAGTTCTAGCAGCATCTAGAATTTTTTTGTTATTTCTTTCAACAACTCCATTTTGTTGAGGGGTCTGCAGAGTAGATAACTGTCTTTTGATTCCATGCTCTTCACAAAATGAATTGAATTCCTGGGAAGTGAATTCACCACCTCTGTCTGATCTTAAGCATTTCACCTTCAAACCTGTCTCATTTTCTGCCAAAGCTTTGAAATATTTGAACTTTTCTAGAGCTTCATGTTTTTCTCTCAAGAAAGCAACCCATATCATCCTAGAGTAATCATCAATAATCAACATAAAGTACCTTTCTCCTTGTAGACTTCTAATTCTAGATGGACCACATAGATCAGTATGAACTAACTCTAATACTCCATTTGAATGATGTTGTTTTCTCCTAAAATAAGTTCTTGTCTACTTTCCCATCTGACATTCCTTGCATATAGTGTTAGTAGGCTTCACTAACTTAGGTAGATCTTTGACTGCTTGAGTGGAGCTTACTTTGACAATGTTATCAAAATTCACATGACACAACCTCCTATGCCATAACTAGCTTACATCAACTTGAAAAATTAAGCAACTTTCACTAGCAACACTTAATTAAGTGAAAAATATTACCTCTTCTCTTTGTACTTGAGGCAATTACATTTCTAGAGCTTCCTAATATCCTGCACTTACCATCTTTGAACTAAAAATTGCATCCCTTGTCTACCATCTATCCAAAACTCAACAAGTTATGCTTCAATCCTTCAACATAAAGAACATCATCAGTATTACATTTACCACCAAGAGAAATAGTGCCTCTGCCATAAATCACACTAGCATTGTTATCTCCAAATCTTACAACACCACCGTCATACTTTTCCAAGCTTAGAAACTTGCTTTTGTCACCAGTCATATGATGTGAGCATCCGATGTCAATAACCCATTCATCCTTTTCATCAATTTTGGCCGCAAGAGCTTTCTCAATATACTGATTGTTAGCAGATTCAGTGGACACCGTACCATTTTCCTTGATAGCAATGAATACCCATCCATCTTAATTTCTAGTTTCTTTATCAGATTCATCTTCAATAACACCTTCTTCAACATAATAACAGTTCTTTTGAAATCTAGACATGTCAGGTTTATACTTAGAAACTCTTTCAGGACACCTTGATGTAAAATGACCTATCTTACTGCAAGAGAAACATTTAATAGGCAATTTTACTTTATACTTACCATGTCCTTTGGATTCTCTTTTCACAATTAATGCTTCTAGCTCTTCTAGCTCTCTTTCTTCATCTTCAATCAGTCTCATTTCATCTTCATACTTGAATGTCTTTGTGGAACTTTCTCTTGGATCATATCTCTGTTGGCTTTTTCTAGATGTAGTAGCTTTAAATGTAGATTTTGTCTTAGGAGTAGAATCACCAAATTCACTCAACTCAAAAGCAACAAGTTTACTAATCAACATGTCTCTTGTCAAATTTGTTACTATCTTGAGTTCTTCAATAGTATGAGCTTTCATTTTGTAAGAGGCAGGCCTTGATCTTAGCACTTTAGCCACAATCTCATCTTCTTCCATAACTCCACCAACACACCTGATACCCATCAGTAGTTCATTTACCTTCTGCATGAAATCAACAATGTTTTCATCTTCACTCATCTTCAAGTTCTTCCACTTTCCTTTCAGACTTGTTAGCTTAGCAATCTTCACTTGTGCATATCCTTCATACAATGTCTCCAATTTCTTCTAGATCTCATGTGCAGTCTTTAGACCTATCACATTTGTCATTTTTGAATCTGTCAAAGCACTTAGCAATGCTTTTATAGCCCTGACATTATTTTCATCTTCTTTGATCTCATCAGGAGTAGTGGGACCATTTGAGGAATATTATATCTGTTCTTTGTAATCTTCCAGAAGGGTTCACCAATGCACTTCAAATGACACTCCATTCTTACTTTCCACAGAGAGTAATGTGTACCATCGAATCTAGGAGTATCCTTCTTGTATGATTCCATATCGAATCTCCTCAATCTATTAAGCTTCTTCAGAGGAACTAGCTCTGATACCAATTGTTGGAAAAACAAGGATAGAAAATTGAGAGGGGGGGTGAATAAGTTGTTACATAATTTAAGCTTATTCAACCTTAATCAACCTTTAATCTTAGATCTAATAATTGACAGTGAAAGCATAAATCGACAACTCATCAAAAACACATGAACACCAAGATTTTATATGTGGAAATTATGTTAGGGGAAAAACCATGATGGATGCCAGTCCACAAGATTATACCCTGTTAGAAGTATAATGAAAAATGAATAAGGAATGCACATGCATTTAGACACACTACCTATAGCTCACTGCTCAAAGGGAAGGCTCACTACCTTACATAAAATAATCAAATTAAATCCATTTGATGAGGTTGAATTGAGAAAATAGCTTCTACAAAAGCCTGATGACAGTTCTAGTTAGGCACAAAAACACTTCTTCACACTTCGCTCAATATTCTTCACACTCTGCTCTGAAATCAAATGATTTGATCTTTATTCACACATTTTGCATTCATACCACACACACTCCTTCAAAATGAAGAAACAATCACTCTTATATATCCGCTACATGAATTTACATCAACTTTGGCGGCCATAAGTAAAAGAATAAATTACAATTGTCGGCCTAATTCATGAACAAATACCAATGCGCACAAACTTAGGTTGGTCATGACATAAAGAAGACCTAAAAAAACATCCTCGAACACACAAAACAATAAAATATTAATCCTTAAGGATCTGCAACATGCTACCACCATCATGTCATCCAAGAGCATGGAAACCTCAAACACACAAAGGGAAATATTTGATCACGAGCATACCGATCAACATAGACATACCACAATGATAGAGCATGATCTAGAAACATCACCGATCATCACAGTAGCATACACAACAACTCAATATACTAGAATTGCATTCTCTTCTTCTAGAATCACCTGCTACAATAAAAAAATAACTGTAGGAACTCAGAAACTCATAACTTGCTACAATCTTGATGCGTACCATTGAAATTTATAGAAAACATACTAGACAAGATCAACAAGAAACACTTTAAAGTGTGACCTCTAATTATCAACGTACATAGCTTTCCACCATTCAGATCATCTCAGCTTCACAGACTGCCTACAACATATTTATTCTAATTTTCTCAATATCCTCGACATATACAACCTCCAGAATCATCAATGATAATAGTGTTGACATAAATGACAACCACATATCAGCAACACAACCATAATATCCAAAAAATTATTCCAATTACAACACTACAAGCTGACGTCAGATCTAGGAGGATAAAATCCTACCAAGAATTTGAATTAATTTTAATTTTGGGCCACATGGGACTCATACACCCAAGATGGCATATGAATCCCATCAGGCATAAATTATGGGACCATTTTAAAAAATTCATAGAAAGGTGCAAAATTATTAATGAAAACCCTAGAAAAGTGTGAAAGTGTGTTACAAAACTTTACACCTAAAATAATTTAGCCCCCACTTTACTGAAAGGAGTAACTTGCTTCAAACTCATACTAAAGTAGACCAACATACATCAACATGGATTCAAATACACAAATAATAGTAAGATAGGATGACAATGATCAAGAGGGGTGATCAAGCCCCCATGATCAAGATCCCATGGTCAACCGACATAGGCACAAAAGAACACACATGAAAATGATATAAAGAGCATCATAAAGGCACAAGCATACACTGCCAAAGATAGAAAGAAGAAGAAAATAAAAGGAGTGGATAAAGTGTTGATCATTTGTCCATCACGATGTGGATCAAATCTAGGTCATTTGTCCACTCACTCTGAGGCAACGAAACTTCAGGTTGTCCACTAGGTGAGGATCCAAAAGAGGTGAGACTCATACACACATAATCAGTATGTGCTCACCCTCACGTGCGAGTGGCTATGGGAAAGTCATTCCTCGGTCGGGCTTCTCGACAAACCATACCAAAGTTATACCTCCTGATAAATTTGATAAGACACCACACAAAAATGATCTTTGAGCTTCATGAGACAAGAAAAAATTTGTATTCTTGTAGCTCATGAACAAACAATGAACTTTGAGCTTCATGAGGCAAGCAATGATTCATATGTTTGGAACTCATGAACAAAAATATGGCCCCACAGGCATGCAAAGTGTATTATACAAGATGGCCATATAATTGAAAATACAAATGCAATAATAAGGAACATTCAAAGGAGTCTTTCATAGTTCATTTGAGGTCTTTAACTTAGGTAACATTGTGCCTAATTTCTCCAAGAGAAGACCAATCAAAGAATAGAAGATTGACAACTTAGGGGATGTTGTGTGTCACATCAAGCCACTAAGAGGAATATAATATGCTGAGAGATGACACTCTTGAAGGAAATCACACCCAATGTCACCACAAAGAAAAAAAACATTGCATGAAGCAAGGAGACTACACTATGAAATGTGCAAAAGAAAAATGCAAAAGAATAATGCCAATGTATGTTGACACATTAAAGAAATTCTTAACACCATACTATGAGAAATTAATTTAAAGTAGCAAATGATAAATGCTAACAATAAAGAGTACATGAGAGCTAATTTGGAAATCCCTATGCCAAGTCATATGTTTTCAAATAAAGCGACGTCATGCAAAAGGAGAAGAGAGAGGTTGCCCCCAAATGAAAATCCAAACACACATAAGGGATCTATGGATTTGGGGTCAATATTTTCTTTCTACAGAGCTCAGAACTGTCATCATTCTCCAAATACACATAGAACTAGAAGAATGACACAAAGAGAGCAAAAATAAAGAAAAACCTTTCAGGTCAACATGGAAGAGACATAAATGTCTCGACGCCTTGCATCATCCCCAAAAGGAAAATATTTTGAGTCAACATGGAAGAGACATGAATGTCTTAATGCCTTGCATCATCTCCAAAAGGAAAAAACAAGACAAATGAAAAGATAAAGGAAAAAGAGAAAAGATGCATGACATAGAGAAGAATGAAGGTACAAATAGAGCAATGCCACAAAGAGAGAGATATCAAATAGAACATAATGGGGGATCACATTATGCACATGCGATCACACAAAAGTAAAAGAATTAATGAAAAAGACTAGTAAGGAACATGCGAGTCAACCTATTAGTAGGTTATCTACATCCCAATCATGTTTATCATATATAGAAGGAAGAAAACTAGCCAAAGGGACAATAGAAAGTTTTGAACTAGGTTCATCTCCAAGATCACCACTCTTCATAGGAAAATTATCATTTAAGCTCATAGAAGAGGAAACGAATGTATTCAATTCATTATGCACCTCCTCATCAATTTTAGTAATCTCCTCATCATCATCTAAATTAATCACAATAGGAGGTTGAATAATAATTTCCAAAGAAGGGTTCAACTCCTTTTGTGGCTGCATTATAAGATCTTTTTGTTTCAAGGATGGGATAGACTCATCATGCATTGCTTCAATCGAGTTAGGATCTTGATTTTCTTTGTTTATTTCTTCGTTTAACCTATGAGCAAGGGCACGATGTCTACACCTATGCTCGCTAGCACCTCTGCTTCTTTTAGTTTAATTTTCAAGCTATGTTTGTGTAGGAGTAGGTTGATCAACCATAGGTTTCTTTTCTTCCCTAAGGGGAAGAATGGAAGGAACCGTGGGAGGTTGTTTGACCATTTTCTCTTTGACTTTGTAAACTTGTTTTATTCTAGGAGGCATGAGGGGATTATTTTCATTCTCTCTTGGTCTTTTGTAGGAAGTAGGTGAAGGTTTTGTCTTAGGTTGGTCTTGGTTATTTGTAATGTCTTTAGGTTCAATCATGGTTTTGTGAATGACAGTAGGCTCTGTGGTAGGTTGAGGCATGTTGCGGAGGGATAATTCTGCTATTTTATTTGCTTTGAACTTTTGGTAGGACTTGAAAAATAAATCTTTACAGTTTGATAGGTTCAATATGCTTAGGAATAAAGTGATTGATAGCGTGAGATGAAATCTGTAATATTTTTTTTATTTTTTCTTGCATCTCATAAAATCAACCAAGGTCATCTTAGGAGTCATATGTACTTGGAAATGGTTTATAAATACCTCAAATAGTTCATTGAATGAATGAATTGAGTTTTTCGGTAACGAAGAGAACCATTCCAAGGAAGTATCTTTCAAGGACCTAGGGAAAAGCTTAGCCAAGAGTTTATCATTGAGGAAAAAGTCACTACATAAGGTGGTATAGGCAGCAACATGGTAAGAAGGTTCACCCTTCCCCCCATATTTCTTGAATCTAGGAACCCCTACACCTTGTGGCATCGGTGTTCACAAAATATCCAAGGACAATGGACTACTTTTAACATAATATGTAGCTGGGCCATTTTGATTTTGGTTAATGGTCGAAACTTGCTTTTGAAGGGATGAAACAGTTTGGAAAATTTGTTGTATGAGAGGATCATTACTTGTGTTATGAGATGGAGGTGAATATGGTGGGGGTGAGTATGTGTTTGAAGGAAAAATTAATGGAATACTTATATGTGGTAAGGCGGTAGGAGATATGATGTGTGATGCCACAAAGGTATTAGGGATGCTAGTGGAAATACCCAAGGAAGGCATCACATTACTAGTGTATTGCATTGTTGTTGTAACTTGAGGGTTGGTATAGGTAGGAATAGAGACAATTGTTGCGGGAGGAGGAATTCAAATTCCTCCTTGGCTTGTGACATTGTTGGTAGGTAAAGGACAACTAGTGTTTGAGGTTAGGTGTTTTCCAAAGATTTGAACTATGCTTCATAGAAGGTCAAGTCCATCTTCGCTTTCAAGCATGCAGTGATTGTTATCTATAGTAGGAATGGCAGTGGTTGAAATGATGTTATTTTGCACTTGATGTTGTAGGTTCGCTAAATGTTCATGAATTTGAATTATGTTTTCCTGCAAAACACTATCAATTCTTGTTTGAACATCCATCACACTACTTGAAGGCAAAGAGTTGTTAAGGGTATTGTCCATACCTAGCGTACTAGTTTCAATACTATAAGTGAAAGAGCTAGACAATCCAAGATCCACAACGATTATGCTATCACTGGATGACATGAGTCTCAAACTTAATATCACTATAGTATTAGCAATAAGACACCAAATACTCATGCAAGGGATACTAAACACAAAATGAATGCAAATGCAATTTAAGCTAAATACAATAACAAAAACTCTGTAAACTAAGATAGAAAGTTATCCACAACAAAAAGGATTACAAAAATAGAGTTTTAAAGTATGGAAAATGTAGTTTAAAATCAGCATTGGGACTAGACTGCCCAGAGGGTTGTATGAGTCCCAGTGAGGGCTTTTTTTAACAATTTTCAAAAAATAATAATTGATTTTTATACTTTTTATGTTGTATGATCTATATCCTAAGTGCAAATGGAGATTTTTTTAATGATTTTCAGTGATTTGAAATGCAAAAATGCAACCTATATGCACTTTCACTAATGCAATATTTAAAAACCCTAGTATTCTAATTAACTTTAATGGAAACTGTAATGCAATGTTAATGCAAGAAATATCTAGGATGATGATGCACTCCAAATCAAAATTATTATGTTCTAAATGCAGGTTTACCAAAATGAAATGATGATTTTTTTTGTGGATTTATATGCTTGGGAGAAAGAACAACAAAACTCAAACACACTCATTCAAGGATAACCCTAGAGATCTCATTCTAATGAAGAAGGGAGAAAGAGATCTAACAATAGGGCTCCCCTAAGAGATTATTGTAAAATAATGAGGGGTTCACCACGAAGCTAGGGCTTGAAAAGACAAATGCAATGCAAAATGTAATGATGAAACCTAATGTAATGCAATCTTTCACTAAATGACCTAAAAATGCATGTAAATCAGAATAAAAAGCTGCAAGAGGAAATGTGTGCACCTAGAAATTTGAAGATGACTGAATGAAGCTCTGAAATGCTAGAAACACTGATTTTAAAGCCTACCAAGACTCATACATCAAACTGGTCAATTTAGTCCTAGATCTGGGTTTCTCTACAAAAACTAGAATATGGAAAATGGATGTCTAAAATTGCAAAAAATTGAAAAGTGACCTAAATGGGGACTCATACACTAGAACTAGTGTATCAATCTAGTTAGGGTTTTTTAAAACTTCAAAGCTTGAATTTGGTCTTCAAGGTTTGTTTTGTGCTTCACAACTTATTTTAAGATCTGAAACCTTGATTTGCAGCCTGTAGAATTCTTTCAAGTATCTCCAATGCAAGGTGACAACTTTTTTCCAAACTTGATCTTCAATGTTTCTTCAACCTAAACCTACAAATCAGACACTAAGGAGAGGGAAAAATTTTGTTTTGTTAGTGGAAAGGGGTTTTCCTTGGTCAAACCCCGTTTTAGTAATTAAACCTTATAATGAAATGAAATAGGAATGGAGAATGATGAATGAACAAAATAAGATGTTGCAACTCACCAAACTCTAGCAATAAAGTTCTCCAAACATATATGATATGGCTCCAATGGATGTAGATCTTGAATATTTCTTGAATAGGATAGATCTTGAATGAAATGCTAGCTTGAATCATGAAACCCTACATCACAATTTTCAGTTCAAAACAAACATGATGCATGAAGAATTTGACATGATGTTCTAAAATTCTTGATAATCTACCCTTGAATGCTCTTGTGAACTCCAATTTTCTATTATGAATGCTCTCACAAAAGTCTTGGATCAAAATGAGTTAAAGAACCTTGTATTTATACTCAATTCTGCCAAATTTACTAAAATTAAACTACAAGTTGATATCAGATCTAGGAGGATAAAATCTTGCCAAGAATTTGAATTAATTTTAATATTGGGCCACACGGGACTCATACACCCAAGGTGGCATATGAGTTGCATTAGGCATAAATTATGGGATCATTTTCAAAAATTCTTAGAAAGGTGCAAAATTGAGATTGGGACCCAAAAACCTAGGCGGGACTCATATGCCCAAGGTAGCGTATGAGTCCCAGATCACTAAATTTGTGTGACACAACCTAAAAACACTTGAATTGTGATTGGGTGTTGATTTGTGTTAGGATTATCCTCTAAAAGATGAATTAAATGAGGCTTGTGGATGCAAAATAAGCCTAATTAAAGCATAAAGAAGCCCAATTATTAATGACAACCCTAGAAAAGTGTGAAAGTGTGTTACAACACTTTACAACACCTAAAATAAGGTAGTATTAGGTTTATTTAATTTACAAGGGTCCAAGACCTAATGTGAATGTGTTAAACACATTACAACTCTAAATCAAGGTAACACTAAGCTCAATTTTATAAGGACGGCCCAAACAAGTGTGAAAATGTTACCGAAAACATTTTTCGACACTACATTTAGCCCCCGCTTTAGTGAGAGGAGGAATTTTCTTGAAACTCACACTAATGTAGACCAACATAGATCAAGAGGGATTCAAATGCACAAATTCTAGTAAGATAGGATGACAATGATCAAGAGAGGTGATCAAGCCCCTAGGATCAAGATCCCATCAACCAACATAGGCACAAAAGAACACACATGAAAATGATATAAAGAGCATCATAAAGGTACACGCATACACTACCAAGGATGGAAAGAAGAAGAAAATAAAAGGGGTGGATCAAGCTTTGATCATTTTTCCATTGTGATGTGGATCAAAATCTAGGTTGTTTGTCCACTCACTCTGAGACAATGAAACATCAGGTTGTCCACCAAGTGAGGATCCAAAAGAGGTGAGACACGTATACACATGGTCGATATGCACTCACACTCACATGCGAGTGGCTATGGGAAAGTCATGCCTTGGTCGGGCTTCCCAATAAACCATACCAAAGTTATACCTCTTGATAAATTTGATAAGGTGCCACACAAAAGTGATCTTTGAGCTTCATGAGATAAGAAAAAAATTGTATGCTTGGAGCTCATGATCAGACAATGAACTTCAATATTCATGAGGTAAGCAAAGCTTCATATGATTGAAACTCAAGAACAACAAGATGGCCCTGTTGGCATGCAAAGTGTATTATCCAAGGTTGCCATATAATTGAAAAATGTAAATGCAATAATGAGGAACATTCAAAGGAGTATTTCTTAGTTCATGTGAGGTCTTTAACTTAGGGAACATTGTGCCTAATGTATCCAAGAGAGGAGAAATCAAATAATATTATATTCACAACTTAGGGGATGCAGTGTGTCACATCAAGCCACTTATAAGAGGCATATAATATTCTAAGAGAGATCACACTATTGAAGGACATCACACTTAATGTCACCAAAAAGAAAAAAATGTATCACATGAAACAAGGAGACCACACCATGAAACATGGAAAATAAAAATGAAAAAGAATAATGCCAATGTATTCCCACACTTTAAATAAATTTCTAAACACCATACTAGAGAAATTACTTTAAAGTAGATGTCTCCAAGAGAGGAGTAAAAAAAGAATATAATATTCACAACTTAGGGGATGTAGTGTGTCATATCAAACCACTAAGGGGAATATAATATACTAAGAGAGATCACAATGTTGAATGACATCACACCCAATGTTACCACAAAGTGAAAAATGTTGGAAATACAATTGCCATTGCACCAAAAGATCGACCTGTTAATGCCCGATACAACTATGAGAGTTAATGGATCCACGAGAGGCAGTTAAGCCATGTCACAAATCCTGAGGGGAACATTGACCATTTTCCAACAATCTCCTCCTTAGTATTACCTGAGGGGATTCGAACCTGACACCTTTGGCTCTAATACCAATTGTTGGAAACACAGTTTTCATTGCATCAAAAGATTGACCTGTTAATTCCTGATACAACTATGAGGGTTAACTGATCCACGAGAGGTGGTTAAGCCATGCCACAAATCCTAAGGGGAGTGTTGACCATTTTCCAACAAAAAAGACATCACATGAAGCAAGGAGACTACACCATGGAATGTGCCAAAGAAAATGCAAAAGAATAATGCCATGCCCCCACTTTAAAGAAATTGTTGAACACCATACTATGAGAAATTACTTTAAATTAGAAAATGATAAATGCTAACAATAAAGATGACATGAGAGCTAATTTGGAAATCCCTATGCCAGGTCATATGTTTCCAAATAAAGTGACATCATGCAAAAGGAGAAGAGAGGGGTTGCCCCCAAAATGAAACTCCAAACACACATAAGGGATCTATGGATTTGGCATTAGTGTGTTCTTGCTACAGAGCTTGGAATTTTCATCATTCCCCAGATACACAAAGAACTAGAATAATGACACAAAGAGAGTGAAAACAAAGAAAAAAAATTGGTTCAACATGGGAGAGACATGAATGTCTCAATGCCTTGCGTCATCCTCAAAAGGAAAACACAAGACAAATGAAAAAGATAAAGGAAAATATTTTAGGTCAACATGGAAGAGATATAAATGTCTCAACACCTTACGTCATACCCAAAAGGAAAACACAAGACAAATGAAAAGATAAATGAAAATGCAAAAAAGATGCATGACATAGAGAAGAATGAAGGTACAAATAGAGGAATGCCACAAAGAGAGAGAGACATCAAAAAAAACATCATGGGGGATCACATTACAAACATTCAATCACACAAAATATAAAGAATTAATCCAAAAAAGTAGTAAGGTACGTGTGAGTCAACCTATTAGTAGGTCATCTGTGTCCCAATCATGTTCATCATATATAGAAGGTGGAAAAATATCCAAAGGGACAATAGCAAGTGCCAAACTAGGGTCATCTCCAAGTTTAACACTGTTCATAGGATAATTATCATTTAAGCTCATAGAATGATACAACAATGTATTCAATTCATTATGCACCTCCTCATCAATTTTAGTAATCTCCTTGTCATCATCTAAATTAATCACAACAAGAGATCGCATGATAATGTCCAAAGAAGGGTTCAAATCTTGTTGTTGCTGCATTATAGGATATTTTTGTTTCAGGGAGGGGGTAGACTCATCATGCATTGCTTCAGTTGAGTTAGCATCTTGATTTTCTTTGTTTATTTCTTCATTTAACTTGTGACCAAGGGAGCTACATCTACACCTATTCTCTCTAGCACCTTTGTTTCTTTTAGTTTGATTTTCAAGCTGTGTTTGTGTAGGAGTGGGTTGATCAACCATAGGTTTCTTTTCTTCCTTGAGGGGAAGAATGAAAGGAACCATAGGAGGTTGTTTGACCACTTCCTCTTTGACTTTGTAAACCTTTTTTATTCTCGGAGGCATGAGGGGATTTTTTTCATTGTCTCTTGGTATTTTTTAGGAAGTAGGTGAAGGTTTTGTCTTAGGTTGATCTTGGTTATTTGGAATGTCTTTAGGTTCAATCATGTTGTTTTCAATGATAGTAGGCTCTAAGGTAGGTTGAGGCATGTTGCAGAGGGATAATTCTGCTATTTTCTTTTCTTTGAACTTTTGGTAGGACTTGAAAAATAAATATTCTCGTATTTTGATAGGTTCCATAGGCTTGGTTCAAAATAATTCTAATGAAAAGTTTCCACGAGAAGCCAAAGGGTTAAAGCCACAATGATGCATAGTAAATATTCCATCGTCAAAGGGAAAAATTAAGCATTTATGCACAAATGATAGGATGAAATTCATGGAGCAAAGCCATGGATGTCCTAGCTTCACATGAAATTGGTTCGACTGTGGGATGATGGAGAATGAGATATATAATATTTTCGGTCCTATTTGTAAATGTAAGGTGATCAATCTAATTGTAGGAAAGCGAACCATTATGCGTCTTGATTCATGATTTCAATTTATCATATATATCTTGATAAAGCTAATGTAGAAGTAAGAATTCCTTGGTGATCACATTCTCTCCATAGACAGGATCTGTTAATATCCCATTAGTGGGCATATCATAGATGTGGCCAGTTATGTAAAGAGGACCATCGGGTGCATGTTTAAGTATATCTTGTGAGGAGAAAACAATCTCAAGAGGCTTTTTAGTTTGGCCCTTACGATGTTGATTTTTGACCAATGCAACCAAATTATAGATAGGTTTTTGTTCATGTTGATCAGTGTCTATAGGAATTTGTTGAATTGTATCTATGTTCTCATCATCCATGTCAACATTCATCACAACAATTTTTGTAGTTTCACTAGCTTTTATAAATGAAATATTATGTTTTGGCATGCGATTGGTAAATAGTTTCAAGTTTTGGTTAAGAGGAGCAACATAATTATTTTGTTGATAATTAGCACCTCCAACGGAAAGCTAACCAGAATCAATGAGGTCTTGCACAAGATTTTAAAGACACTTCAATGTTTTATATCGTGTCCATTTTGTCGATGATAATGGCAATAAGAATTTGATCTAAAGTTTGGAGGTAGAGGTTTATTGGGATCGATATTTTTAATGGGAGGCAAGGTAATCATTTGTTGTTCTAAAATTTGTGTCATTTTATTATGAAGGGTATTGAGTAAGGTAGTGAATTGTCTTTTCAGGTCCCCATAGTTGAAGGGTATCGTTACTTTTACAACAACTACTTGGGTATTGACTTGTTGAGTGGTTTGTTGAGGGAGATTTAGTTGGAGAAAGCCTTTATTATAATTTGAAAAGGGTTGGTAATTTTTTTTTTTGTGGACTCAGACTTCTCAGCTTAGCTAGAAGTGGACTTTATATTGCGACTACTAACTAAGTTTTGATAATCACGAAGGGTAGTACACAAGTGCATGAAGGAGGGGAATTTAATCATGGTAAGCTTATCTTGTATCTTACTTTGCAAATTATCTATGAAAATATTTTGAAGGTGAGGGTTAGGGACCTTGACATTGATTTGGGAATAAAGTGATTGATAGCATGAGATAAAATCAGTAATATATATATATATATATATATTTTGCATCTCATCAAATCAGCCATGGGAATCTTAGGAGTCATATGCACTTGGAAATGGTTTATAAATGACTCAAAAATTTCATTGAATGAAAAAATTGAGTTGTTTGGTAATGAAGAGAACCATTCCAAGGAAATATCATTCAAGGACCTAGGGAAAAGCTTAGCCAAGAGCTTATCATCGAGGAAAAAGTCACTACATAAGGCGGTATAGGTAGCAACATGGTTAGAAGGATCACCCTTCCCCCCATATTTCTCAAATCTGGGCACCTCTACACCTTGTGCAATTGGTGTTCGCAATATCTCCAAGGAAAATGGACTACTTTTAACATAATATGTAGGTTTCCACCATTTTGATTTTGGTTAATGGTGAAAAATTGCTTTTGAAGGGATGAAACCTTTTGGAAAAGCTATTGTATGAGAGGATCATTTATTGTATCATGAGATGGAGGTGAATATGGTGGGGGTGTGTATGTGTTTGAAGGAAAATTTAATCAAATTCTTATAGGTGGTAAGGTGGTAGGAGATATGATGTGTGATGCCACAAAGGTATTAGGGATGCTAGTGGAAATACCCAAGGAAGGAATCACATTACTAGTTTGTTGCATTGTAGTTGTAACTTGAGGGTTGGTATAGGTAGGAATAGAGGAAATTTATGTGGGAGGAGTAAATTGAATTCCTCCTTGGCTTGTGA
Organism: Sequoiadendron giganteum; assembly: GCA_007115665.2. Lineage (NCBI taxonomy): Eukaryota > Viridiplantae > Streptophyta > Pinopsida > Cupressales > Cupressaceae > Sequoiadendron > Sequoiadendron giganteum. Next base: position 487,521,798 of record CM021105.1, on the reverse strand, counting down.
CATTGTTGGTAGGTAAAGGACAACTAGTGTTTGACATAAGGTATTTTCCAAAGATTTTAATTATGTTTCGCATAATGTCAAGTCCATATTCACTTTCAAGCATGCAGTGAATGTTATCTATAGTAGGGATGGTAGTGGTTGAAATGTTTTCATTTTTCACTTGATGGTGGAGGAGCACTTATTTGATTTCTTGCCTCCATGAGGCCATTTGTAAATAGTTGATTTATTTTGTGTATTGGGTCTTATAATAAGGTTTATAAAACAATTTTATAGGTGTTTGAGTCTTAGGAAGTAATATTTGAAGTCATTTGTCAAATAATGTTTAAAGTTGTTCCATATTGTAAAAATTGTAAAAGTTGCTCAAGAAAGTTGTCAAGCAACTTGTCAAAAGTGTCATTAAGGTGTTTTGTCAAAAAAAATAACTAAAAGGTGGTTGAAAATAGTTGGTTTTAGTTGTAAATTTATAATTACACCCTCCAAAACTCGAATTGGAGAGGTTGGAGACATTATTTGTGAAGTTTGATGAATGGCAACCTCAAGTTTGTGTGCATTTTCTGATTTTACATTGTTTTCAGGTTGAAGTTGTGGTTTTTACGGTATGGTATGCACTCAAATAATGGACTATCATATATGGATGGAAAGATATTTGTTTCTAGTTTCCAAATATTTTTGTCTCATTCAATTTTATTGATTTTTGTGGAAGATATGATTATTTTGGTGAGACTGCCTATTTTAACAATATTGTGCAGAATTTACAGTCTGAAAGAATGTGATGGCATGGATTTTAAAGTATATATTTTGGATCTGAAACCACTTTTATGTTGTTCCTATATGAATCTAATTTCATTTTATTTAAGTCTCATCAAATTTCATTAATATTTGAATAAGTTATGATCATTGTAGTGAGGGCAGGTTTGAACCCTGTCTAGGGTTTGCAGTTTTGGGAAAAATGAAATAGTTTTCTTTTGGGCTACCATGGTTATGTTTCCAATGTGACATAGAATGAATAATAGAGTGTGTTATACAAAGATTGATTTGGATTAATTTTGAAGGATTGTGAGATATGTTGTTGAATCCTCCTAACTCTGCATCGGATTGGTATCAGAGCTCAACAAAAGGTCTGGGCTGAGAAAGAAATTGGTTTTGGTATTGTGGTTTTGTAGTTGTGTTTTGGTTGGTTGCAGGTTATGTGAGAACTTGGTTGCTTCCATTGAGAAGGTAGAGATAAAATTGATTTGTGAGCAAGGAGATACTTTCTGAGACCATCTAGAAAAGATGGAGAACTTGAGAAGGCATTTGCAGGCAGAGGAGGAGAGAAAGAAGAGAAAAAGACAAGCAAAGATGGATAGGGAAATTGCTTAGTTGAAGCAAGAAATGAAGAGGTTGGATAAGGAGTTCCAAGAATCTATGAAGAGGATAGAAAAAATGATGAAACAAGAGACAAGTTGGAATTTGAAATTGAAAAGGAAGATGGTTTGGCCTATAAAGAAGATTGTGAAAAGAAGAAGAAATGAGAAGATGAAAGAGGAAGAAGAAGCATATGAAGATGCACATGAAGAATTCCTAGATGAAGACAAATATGTTCCTAAGCATGAAGATGAATAATTTAAAGTTGTTTCAGACATTCCAATGCAAGAAGGTGAATGTATCATTAAGATAAGAAACTTGATTTCAGGAATTGAAGACGTTGATTTGATTAAGGGAATGATCATGGATGAATTGGTCATAGAGGTTTGCAAAGGATTGATGAATGATGGAGGTATTATGGTAGAAAGTTTGTTTCATTTAATTATGTTACTAATGCTTTGGAAAAATAATAATTTTCAGGTTGAAAATACAAAGGAAAAAGTGCAAAGGAATTGGAAGATCAAGAAGAATACAATTCAAAGGGGCTTGAATTCTTTTTCCCTCGGGAGTTTGGTGCAGGAGCACTTATTTGATTTCTTGCCTCCATGAGGCCATTTGTAAATAGTTGATCTATTTTGTGTATTGGGTCTTATAATAAGGTTTATAAAGCCATTTTATAGGTGTTTGAGTCGTAGGAAGTAATATTTGAAGTCATTTGTCAAATAATGTTTAAAGTTGTTCCATATTGTAAAAATTGTAAAAGTTGCTCAAGAAAGTTGTCAAGCAACTTGCCAAAACTGTCATTAAGGTGTTTTGTCAAAAAAAATAACTAAAATGAGGTTGAAAATAGTTGGTTTTGGTTGTAAATTTATAAGTACACCCTCCAAAACTCGAATTGGAGAGGTTGGAGACATTATTTGTGAAGTTTGATGAATGGCAACCTCAAGTTTGTGTGCATTTTCTGAGTTTACATTGTTTTCAGGTTGAAGTTGTGGTTTGTACGGCCTGGTATGCACTCAAATAATGAAGTATCATATATGGATGGAAATATATTTGTTTCTAGTTTCCAAATATTTTTGTCTCATTCAATTTTATTGATTTTTGTGGAAGATATGATTATTTTGGTGAGACTACCTATTTTAACAATATTGTGCAGAATTTACAGTCTGAAAGAATGTGATGGTACAGATTTTAAAGTATATATTTTGGATCTGAAACCACTTTTATGTTGCTCCTATATGAATCTACTTTCATTTGCTTCAAGTCTCATCAAATTTCATTAATATTTGAATAAGTTATGATCATTTTAGTGAGGGCAGGTTTGAACCCTATCTAGGGTTTGCAGTTTTGGGAAAAATGAAATAGTTTTCTTTTGGGCTACCATGGTTATGTTTCCAATGTGACACAGAATGAATAATAGAGTGTGTTATACAAAGATTTATTTGGATTAATTTTGAAGTATTGTGAGATATGTTGTTGAATCCTCCTAACTCTGCATCACTTGATGTTGTAGGTTCGCTAAATCTTCATGAATTTGGATTTTTTTTCTTGCGAAACACTATCAATCCTTGTTTTAGCATGCATCACACTACTTGAAGGCAAAGGGTTGTTAAGGGTATTGTCCATACCTATATTACTAGTGTCAATACTAGAAGTGAAAGAGCCAGCCAACCCAAGATCCACAATGATTGTGCTATCACTGGATGACAGGAGTCTCAAAAATTTCCTCACTATAGTATTAGCAATAGGACACCAAATACTCATGCAAGGGATACTAAATGCAAAATTAATTAAAATGCAATTTAAGCTAAGTACAATAACAAAAACTCTATAAACTGAGATAGAAAGTTATCTACAACAAACAGGAGTACAAAAACAAAGTTTTAAAGTCTAGAAAATGTAGTTTAAAATTAGCCCTGGGACTAAATCGCCTAGAGGGGTGTATGAGTCCCAGTGAAGGTTTTTTTCATAATAATTAGAAAATTTCAATTGATTTTTATGCTTTTTATGTTATATTATTTGTATCCTTAGTGAAAATGCAGACTTTTTTTATGATTTGGGATGATTTGAGATGAAAAAATGCAACCTATATGGACTTTCACTAATGCAATATGTAGAAACCCTAGATTTCCAATTAACCAATGAAAACCCTAATGCAATGTTAATGCAATCAAGATCTAGGATGATAATGCACTCCAAATTAGAATTATGATGTTCTAAATGTAGGTTCACCAAAATGAAAGAATGGATTTTTTTATGGATTTCTATGCTTGGGAGATAGAACAACAAAAATCAAACACTCTCATTTAAGGATAACCCTAGAGATCTCAATCCAATGAAGAAGGGAGATATAGATCTGACAATAGGGTTGTCCTAAGGGCTGAGTGTAAACTAATGATGGGTTCACCACCAAGCTAGGGCTTGGAAAGACAAATGAAATGCAAAATGTAATGATGAAACCTAATGTAATGCAATGTTTCACTAAATGACCTAAAAATGCATGAAAATCAAAACATAAAGTTACAAGAGGAAATGTGTGCACCTGTAAATCTGAAGATGACTAAATGAAGCTTTGAAATGCTAGAAACACTGATTTTAAGGCCTATTGGGACTCATACGCTAGATTGGACAATTTAGTCCTAGATCTGAGTTTCTATGCAGAAACTAGAATCTAGCGAATGGATTTCTAAAATTGCAAAAACTTGAATAGTGACCTAAATGGGGACTCATATGCCAAAACTGGCATATCATTCTAGTTAAGGTTTTCTAAAACTTCAAAGCCTTAATTTGGTCTTCAAGGTGTACTTTGTGCTTCCCAATTGATTTCCAGATCTGGAAGCTTGATTTACAACCTATAGAAGTCTTTCAAGTATCTCCAATGCAAGGTGACAACTTTGGAAACTTTGAATACTTTGACAAATTTCTCCAAACTTTCTCTTCAATGTGTCTTGAACCTAGACCTACAAATCAAACACTAAGGAGGGGAGAATTTTGTTTTGTTAGTGGAAAGGGGTTTTCCTTAGTCAAACCCAATTTTAGTAATCAAACCTTATAATGAAATTAAATAGGAATGGATAATGATGAATGAATAAAATAAGATGTTGCAACTCACCAAACTCTAACAATAAAGTGTTACAAAAATATATGATATGGTTGCAATGGATGTAGATCTTGAATCTTTCTTGAATAGGATAGATCTTGAATGAAATGCTAGCTTGAATCATGAAAGCCTACATCACAATTGTTAGATCAAAACAAACATGATGCATGAAGACTTTGACATGATGCTTGATGCTTGAATGATGCTTTAAAATGCTTGATAATCTTTCCTTGAATTATTTTGTAAACACTTGAATGCTCTTGTGAACTCCAATTTGTTTTTATGAATTCTCTCACAAAAGTATTTGGATCAAAATGAGTGCAAGAACCTTGTATTTAAACTTAATTATGCCAAATTTCCCAAAATTACAACACTACAACTAGATATCAGATATAGGAGGATTAAATCCCACCAAGAATTTGAATTAATTCTAATTTTGGGCCACATGGGACTGATACGCCCAAGGTGGTGTATGATTCTCATTAGGCATAAATTATGGGATCATTTTCAATAATGCTTAGAAATGTGCAAAATCTAGATTGGGACCCAAAAATCTAGGTGGGACTCATACGCCCAGGGTGGCGTATGAGTTCCAAATCACTAAATTTGGGCCACACAACCTAAGAACACCTAAATTATGATTGGATGTTGATTTTTTTCTAGATTATCCTCAAAAAGATGCATTAAATGAGGCTTATGGGTGTAAAACAAGGCCAATTAAAGCATAAAGAATCCCAATTATTAATGACAACCCTAGAAAAGTTTGAAAGTGTGTTACAATGCTTTACAACACCTAAAATAAGGTAGGATTACATTTATTTAATTCACAAAGGCCCAAGACCTAATGTGAATGTGTTACACACATTACAACACTAAATTCAAGCAACATTAAGCTCAATTTTATAAGGATGGCCCAAACAAGTGTGAAAATGTTACCGAAAGCATTTTTTGACACTACACTAACTTTATGTGATTGAGATTTGAGGATTTTCTATTATTTTCACTGGGGCAATCTAATATTTAGGGCTTGAAGTGGTTCAAAAGATTATTCCTCCATCTTCATATTTACCAAGTAATGTTCACCCTTTGCCTTGATTATTTAATTCCACCATGAGTTCTATTGCTTTATAGATCTTTGTGTCGATTTATGAAGTGTTTGTCTACGTTTAATTGTTAAATTTTAAACTTGAGCTTGAAAAAATTAACGTGGTGGTTT